>VNWX01001422.1:0-15216 GCA_009869905.1 Ceratophysella communis | reverse complement strand
CGATTCCCAAGACATCACTGGTGTCTACCATTGCACTGGTGTTCACTGCGGGTGCTTACCAGGGGTGTTTACTTATGGGTGTTTACCATGGGGTGTTTACTTCATGCTTTCTCCATTGGTGTTTACCATATGTGGGCTAATCCTTACCGTAACCCCCAAGAAGACCAACCAGCAGACTACTGGCCACCGCCACCACCATACCACCGCACCACGAGTACATCACATCGAAGAAGCTGCCGATCAGAAGCTGTCAGCTGTACAGTAGTCACACGACACGAGTCTGTCGACCCAGCACGCAGCACGGGATGATCATAATGGCATGGATGGATGGGATAGACAAGAGGCTCCTCCTGAGACCTGATGACTTTCATCTGTTGTGTGTTGCAGGAGCCTAATTATAATAACCGTGTCGCGTTGCGCGAACTCCAGCCCTGGTCCTGCCATTTTAGCTAAGTTAGCACTATTAGCATGAGAACCTCGAACAAGTCTCGGCGATTTATGTGGCATGTCATCCATCATCAGTTAAGTTTCTGCTGTCGGTTGTTTTTGGTGGGAGCAGTAGTAGTGCGAGCTTTGCTACTACTACATACATAGAGGATAGATCCATTCAGGATCAGTTTAGGCAAGCGATATTATTAACCGGGACCGGAAGAGCTCAGCTCAGCCTGAGCCGCTCAACTCCCACCAACAACATCGCGACCCCCGTTCTTGCTCCCACCACCTCAGACAGAACAGTGCAATGTGCATTCACTTCCTCCTCCACTCCGTCGTCGTCGTACTCCGTCGCGTTGTCGAGCTAAGGAGATGACAAAAGAGGATGGACGAAGGAACAATGCCGTATCGCCTCCTCCTCCTGCGCTGCGCTGCTTTCGCCGCACTCCGATTTACGACGACGGAGTATTTTCTCACAACTACGCTCCGCCGCCGACACTTCAAAGAACCCAGTCAGTCTGGAAAACTCGCTAATCTTGAGTTTTGTGCAGCGCGTTCAAAGCAGAACTCAGCTCTTCCTCTCACGACTGCACCACCGCTCCACATGCTCCAATTTCTGAACTCTACTTTATTATTCTCTGTTAAAGCAGACAGTACATGAGCAAATAAGACAAGCTCGAGTCGCAACTAAGCACTCTGCAGCCCGTTCTCACAGCATAATATCAGCAGTCGCTCGCACTCTCTCAAGAAGCTCGGGCAACCCCTGCTCTGCTCAGCGCTCCGCCGTTTCTTCAGCAAGGACCAAGAAGCAGCAAGCTGCGCCTGCTTGTCAGCAATCAATCTCTGCAGCTGAATTCATTCCGCTGGTTTGCTTCATGTCTACCACGCAGGCATAATTGGAATCATGGCCTCATCTCGGCTATGCTAGTCCCAGAGTTACTCTCCATCGAACTCTCCTTCAAAACTTACGACTGTTTCCGTCACTTGTTCTTTTAAATATGGATCACCAATTCGCGGAACCTGCTGCTGCCTTCTCGTCCTCTCAAGTTTGCATTCTCCTCCAGCTTTTCGGTGGGAACTGGAAACGTTAGGCGAGGCAGTTTGAGTTTTAGATTATGTTCCCGCTCTGCTTGCTCGGAAGCAGCAGGACAGGAGAAAATGAGGAAAGTTGAGATTGGAGGAAAGGAGGCTCCTGCAATGCTGCTGGCGGCGGAAAGCTGAAATGTGACTGATTGATGAGTAAGAAGTGCTGTTCGTTGAGCTGGAGGCGGGGCGAGGGAGGCCGGCGCAGTGGGCTGGCTGGGGGGCTGCGGGCTTTAGGCCAGAGCAGGCACGGGACAGGGTCGGGAGGGTGGCGGGTGGAGAGGGTGGCCGTGCTGTGGATGCAGGGCTGCTGCTGGGCCAGAGCGAGTTTTGTGTTGGTAGTCGCTCGCTGGCTGGGAATGGAGTGTTGGTCTGTGTCAGTGGTTCGGACGGGGCCGAGGCGGAGGCCTGCGTCCGTAGCTCAGTCGATGCCGAGACAGGGAGAGGACCGAACGTGGCCCATGTTCTCCCAGCCGCGACCCAGCCTACTCGCAGTGGACACCGGTGGACGGTGGGCAGGCTGGCCTTCCTCGCCGCCGCAGCACGCCCTCTGCACGGCCTGCCCATGCAGGACACGACCCTGCCCCTCGACCTCCCAGGTCAATCCAGCCATGTAAGCCCTTTTCTCCTTCCTCCCGTCGTCACTCTCTGCGCTCGCCCTCTCTCGCTCACTCTTGCTCTCTCGCAACTCGGCCCTCGAAGCTTCAAACACGTCGCTCCTCTTCTGCCTGCCTGCCTGCACTCACTCTTCTGTCCGTCCAACAACAACTGTCGCCCAGCTGGACATGCCACGGTCGGTCATTGCTCCCACAGACCATGCACTCCGCATAGTCAGTCATGCTTCATGCTCTTCCGAGCTCGGGACACGACCAATCACCAACTGCAATTGTTTAAACCGGGAAATGAAAGCAGAACTCTCTACAGCCAACAGTCGAGTGCAGAGTGAGTAGTCCACGCTGTTGTATGCTGTATCAGAAAAGCTACGCCAACAGCGCTTATTAGAAGTCTCTGCACACCCGCATTCCAGTTTCCTGTCCAGGTCACATTATGGGACAGGTGGGCAGTGGGCATGTCAGAATTGGTTCACTCAGTCAGCTGGGGTTCGGCTGGAAGTGTGATTGAGGGATTACGCTGAAATAGGAACTACTTCCAAGCAAAGCACCACATCATCGTGCAACGTTCGCAGTGCAAACAGGAGATTCTGTCTGGGAAGATGCAGGCCTTCAATAGAAATGATTGTCTCTGTCACGTCTACCAAAGTCGAAAGCATTAGCCCGAGCACTGGAGCAGCTCTGGGTCCTTTGCTTCTTGTCGCTAAACAGAACTCTCGTGCAATGTGTCTCTTGAGCTGAACGCCGTGTGCCGTGTAGCTCGAATACACCTGACACTGACGACTGTAGCGAGTGACGAAAGTGATGGCGGACCTGAGCTTGTCAAGCGATGGTTCTTTGAAATGTAGGTCCTCTCTCGGGCGGATTCAAGCTGATGACCCTACACAGTATTTCTCATACATAAAAATTTCTTGAGATGAAACAGATTTAAAAATTTCTGGAGTGCCTGAAAGGATTTGCATTTGCAGACATCAAAATTCGAAATGTCCTTGCGCCGTCGGCGCATTTGAAAAAGAAGTCAATTCAGCAGCTATTTTATGATAAGCTAACATGAAACATGATAAGTTGCTACTGCCGGCAAGTGCAAAGTCTAGGATTTTCTTGCGCCTTTTCCGCAAACTAAACGCCGGTGTCTTACTTTGTAACAGGGTGTACTTGATTTAAACCATGGTTTAAAGATAGAACAGAACACAGGTGCTGCTCACGGAAACCGAGCAGCAGCTGTGACGCTTGGTCCTGGACTGGAACCTGGAACCAAAGATCATCTCGGCGCTGCAGCTGAGTTCTGTCTCCGTAGTCGCCACGATAGTTTCCGAGTTGGCTTTCTGTACTTTCGTGGTAAGAGTCCGCCATGCCAGGACGACACGGCTCTAGTCCCAACTCAACAAGTCCTGCTCAGCTCAAGACCAAACTCAGCGCGGCAAGATTGGAGCGTGAGCGTGAGCCTTTGGCGCTGCGCTCTAGCCTGTCCCCCGCTCCTAACTTCCCAGCTCTGGTCACGCGGAGGCACCAGCTAGCCCGAGCTCGCTGCGCAGCGCTTCTATCTAGATCCGAAATGACGTGCGTGTTTTTTTGTTGCAGGCTCAAGGCAGACGATTTGCTGGACGGAAGAAGAAGAAGAAGCTTACGACGATGCAGGATAAAGTGGCGGACGGTGAGTGAGTTGCGTGGACATGTTCGGCCTGCGTCCCGGCAGGAGCCGTGCTCATTCTCTGCTTTCTTTGTTCACAGCGGCCTCTGCTGCTCAAGGAGCAGATCGCCAAGGCCAACTTCGTCACGGCCCACGGTCCGTCCAGCGTGCTGAACGAAGAGCGGCGCAGCTCCTCTCCCGCCTCGACGAGCGGAACGACGAGCAGTCGCAGCCGGGCTCCCACCGCCCTCAACAGCGACTCGACCGACGCGACGCGGAGTGAGATCATCGAGAACTACTTCAGATCCCAGTCAGAGCTCCGCTCGCAGATGGAGCGCCAGTACCTGGACAGACTGGCCAGAAACGAGTTCGACGAGCCCTCACCGCCAGCCCCCCACACACCTGACCCCCCGTCCATGTCCCGCCACGGAGACCCCTTTTCAGACGTCACAGACGCCTCGGTGCTCAAGACCCGCCCCACCACGCCTCGCGAGAACGGCCGGGCGAACCCGCTCAAGCGCAAGCGAACCTCCACCAAGACACATCCGCCCGAGCGGGAGACCCTCAGTCCGGCTGGCCTGGACTTGCCCCTCACCCGCCTCCTGCCCACAAGCACTCCGGACGAGCTCGAGATCCTGGCCCAGCTCCCGCCGCTCGACCCCGCCTTGATCGCCGAGTACGCCGACTTCGTGTTCGAGCCAGACCCTGAACCCGAGAATGACGCCGACGACCCAAGTATGGACCCAGTTCCCTCGCCCTCCCACCACCCCACTGCTCTTGAGACTGATGCCTATTCACAGGAGAGCGCAGAGACGGCGCGGGGGTGGGCGCCGTCGCTGGAGCGACCCCACTTCCCGCCCAGCCTCCCGCCCTCACTGGTAATCGGGAAGATCGACTGGGGCAGCGAGTCGGAGGAGGACGACGAGGAGGCGGACGAACAGCCAGAAGCTCCGTGTCCCGCAGCTCCAGACACGCCGCGACCGACGTCGTGCCTCGAAGCTCGACTGCCTGAAGCGGGCAGCTCTTCGCCGCGAAGGACGGCTCTGCGGGCAGCTTCGCCGGGACGAGTGCTGGAGGAGACGGCGGTGGAGCTGCGGGTGGTGGCGGAGGCGGAGGTGGAGCGTTTGCACTCGGAGGAGGTCCTGGGTCTGAACGGGAACGTGGACAAGTGGGGGTGCTGGCGGGAGTGGCAGGAGACGCTCACGGTCGAGACCTACGGCCACGAAGACCTCCTCATCTTGCCTTACACTGTTATTGACTTCTGACTGCGAATCACTATTCTATTACTAATTAATTAATTAAGGACTTATAGTTAGCTCGACTAAGGCTCTTGCTGTTCAGAGCACTTTGCTCGACCACGGACCGCTGCATGGTCCGAATACATAGGATTCAGAGTCCTCGCAAGGAACGAATAAATCAACTTGTGCTCGCAGTCCCTGTCGTGGCCACGCAGATGGTGCGTCCTTCCTTGGCGCTTTGCAAGTGCTTAGCTGGGACGAGTCAGGACCCTGCTGCCACATCATCATAGAAATCTGGGGTGAAGAACAGAAGCACGTCCTCTACTCATTCAGCAGTGTACTATGTAGGTACTGTCAAGCTCGCTGGGAATCCGTCCCGTAGCTGGCTGGTCAGCAGGCCAGGCCGCCAGGCTTATTAGTCCTCTGCAGTCTCTAGATCCGAAAGGTAGGGAGAAGTGAAGGAGTGCCGAGCAGAAGAGCAACGGCAGCAGGTAAGGATGACCCTGTCCGTCCTGAGGAAAGCCAGTGCAATGCATGTGCTCTCATCGTGACGGACATGATGCCTTGGAACTTCCGCGAGGTTCCAGCAGCAGCAGCCGCAGCCTATTTGGCTTGGACAATGTACTAGAGAGAGGGCCGACTTCGTTCTTCACACAACAGCGCAGCGGTGCCAAAAAACAGAGGAAATGGGATATGGAATGGATTAGCTTCCAGCAGTTCCAGTGTGTGTGGTACTGATCGGCCAAGGCTCGGCTCGTGAAGTCCGGTCCGGAGTTGGGTTCAGTTCAGTCAAACTCGCGACATAACTGCTGGTAGGCTTAGCTTAGGAAATGCCAGGAGACTGAATTGGTCTCCATGAATTCGCCTGTCCAATCAAACGAGGGGATTATGAGAAGGACAGGGACAGTACATTGAATTGACTGGATATTGGATACTAATATTATCAGGAAGAGAAATGAGGACGGAAGGCATGGTCATAAAACATAAGGTCCCTTCGATTATTTGTAAGCTCTTCTGGAGGACAAACGCCTTCATGGACACTTGCCGGTGGGCGTTACAAACAAGTCAGTCCTCTAGGGCTTATATGAGTTGGTATGAGGCTGGCTGCCAAGACCGAGACTCGCGGCGCGGCTAGACCCGATTACGGATTACGGAGGATGACCAGGATGAATGAAAATGGTGAATGGAAGAGCTTGCAGTTTTGCTTGGTGATTTGTGGAGTACACTAGTTAGGCCCGGCGGATTCCATGGTCATGGTCTCGTGATTCGTGATCTGTATGTAAAAGCTGAGATGAGCGGAGCGGAGGCGCCAAAAGAGTGAGCAGAAAGAGTCAGAAGAAAGGATCTGACGGCCTAAAGACCGCTGCTGCTGCTGCTGCTGCGGAGAAGCGTACATGCCGTATTGGCGAACCGAGCTAAACGGCTATCCGACAGGAACGAAGATGCTGAGCGTGTTGGGCAAGTTTAGAGCGGCTCTGCGTTGACCGGGGACTGAGCTTAGCTGCTTCGAGTCGTCGTCGCGTCGGGGTTGCAGCTCTTCAGTAGGCTTTGAGCAGTGAGCTGAGGAGGAGACGTTCTGGCGTCGTCGTCGTGTTCGTGTCACAGAAGAAGCTTTACGAGTGCGTGCGTGCTAGGGAGGAAGGAACGGCAGCAGGTCAGGAAGGAGCGAGCATGGCCAAAGTTCACGTGTCGAACGTGGTGGTGCTGAACAACCCAGCGACCTTCTACTCCGCCTTCCAGTTCGAAATCACGTTCGAGTGCATCGAGGAGCTCAACGAAGGTACCTACCTCAACAACTCTTACAACTTTTGACTTTAACGCGCACTAATTACAATGTCCAACACTTGCTTGGTTCCACTGAACTGGGCCAAAGCGCGGAGGCAGCATTTTGAGATTCGGGCTTATTATTTCTTTGATCACTAGCCCAAGTTGTAAGCGTTAAGCTGTTTCCCTCCATGCATACCTTGCCTTGCGTTTTACGTGTACGGGTTACGGGTGCATGCAGGGACAGACCACGTAGTAAGTAGTCTACTGATCACTGCGACCTGCGACTCGTGAGCACGGACAACAGCGGGTACTCAATTGGGTACACGAAAATGTAGAACAGAGCTCAATGAAAGTACAGACAGCTTGATATGCCCGAGACCAAGACCACGTCGCGTCGTGCTTTCGGGCGTGTTGGAAAAGACGCCAGCGGCGGCGGTTGTTTCAAAAGCGAGCTCCGTAGCACGGGCAACTCAAATGAGGCAACTTCGATCAACGTCGCATTAATAAACGCATTTAACCGATTCTCGGCTCCCATGTTGCTTTCCATTCTCACGTATAAGATTCTGTTAATTGGGAAGGCGACAATAAGCCTTTAGCATATAGCACGGGAGGCGACATTACACTTCATGCACAAGAGAGACGAGAATGCCACTCAACATGGATGGACAATGGAAAGCAGCCCTGGCCTGGGAGGCGACCATCGGTTCAGCTAAGGCTGTGCTGCTGCCAGCTAAGCTTGAGCTTATTTTGGGTAGCCCTGACGTCCAAACTCTCTTCCCCATCCACACAACACACTATACTGAGAAAGTGAGAAGGTTTCTGGCGGTGGTAGGCAGGTTTGTTGAGTGATGCATGGAGAAGTCCGCTAGTCCGCTTTTGCTGGGGCACTTCCTCGACATGTGCGAGTCAAGGGCCTGGACTGATGCTTTCTTTCTTTGCAGACTTGGAGTGGAAGATCATCTACGTGGGTTCCGCGGAGAGCGAGGCCTATGACCAGACGCTCGACTCGGTCTTCGTGGGACCGGTGCCTGAAGGCCGACACATGTTCGTCTTCCAGGTACGTCTGAGCAGTGCAGGGCCTGTCCCTGCTTCCTCTTTCCGAGCTCGAGAGTAAGAAGGTGCTTTCGGTTGCAGGCGGACCCTCCGGACATCAGCAAGATCCCCGTCGCGGACGCTGTGGGCGTGACGGTGGTTCTCCTGACCTGCTCCTACCGCGGCAAGGAGTTCGTCCGCGTGGGCTACTACGTCAACAACGAGTATGCAGACCCCGACCTCAGAGAAAACCCGCCTTCCGCCCCAATCTACGATAAGGTACTTCCGCCGCCTTGTCTTTACCGCAGCCGTTCAGTGGACCCGAGTGCAGGCCAGACTGTTGACCTGACCTCGAGCTCTCTGCTGGGCTGAAGCAGGTCTCTCTGACGTTAATACTCGGCTTCTTGTCTGCTTGCAGCTGAGTCGAAACATTTTGGCGACGCAGCCGCGAGTCACGCGCTTCAAGATCGAGTGGGACGAGAAGCAGAACGGCCAGGCTGAGGCAGGCAGCAGCGCTCCAGCGAGCCAGGAGACGGAGAGCAGCTTGACGGGCCTGGAGAGCGACGCCGAGGACGCGTCTCTGCGCACGAGCGACTCGAGCAAGGCAGCCATGACCAGCACGAGTCTCATGATGAACCTGAATTTGAGCAGCGGCGGAGATGCCAACTACGGGCTGGACGCAGAGCGGACTCTGGGCTCTGGCGACACGAACAGTCTGCTCGAGCCGCCTGGCCCGCTCCTCAGTGCCTCTCTCGTCGCCGCGAACACGGACTCGGACTCTATGAACACTCCCATGGAGGTCATCTGAAGCAGGTACGCAGAGCCCACTACTGACACTGACCGAGACTCAGCCCGAGAAATCAAAACAGAAAGTGTTTCAAGTTTTTATTTTATTGACTTGTATTTGAGAAGGGACAGGCTGGGTAGTGGGTGCGATTGCGAGGAGACATTCTGGTTGTTCCTTGGGTCAGGTAGGAGTTAGGAGTGGGTGGGGAGCTCATGGGGGCTGTGGACGAGAGTCTGTGGTGGTGTCTGACGTAAAGTTGTACTTGGATGTTACAGATCTGCGAGCGAGGCCCCAGAACTTCTTGGGCTTCATTCGGTCCGTGGCCACGAACTTCCAGCCCAGATGCTGTCCGCAGCGTCGACACTCCAGAATGGTCCAGGCGTAGCTGAAATCATCAAACACAGACCGTCACTCTCGTCTCTTTCTATTTATTCCATGTCTGTCTACTTCAACTCCAGACTTCTACTCTTTCTTAAGCTCCTTTTCTAAAATTTCTCGGGTCCTTGTATAATAAAAAGAGCAAGCGTGAGCAGCAACTACTTGTCCTACTCGTTCTTCATTCATGTCGCGCACTGAGCAGAGAGAAGCCTGTCTTACCCGGGAAACCAAGAGGCCTGTGTGGAAGGCAGTCCGCGGGACAGGAGCTCCTTCGAACACACCGACCGCAGAGTGAGCGTGTCGTGGACGAACCCGTTCGGGTTGACGTATGTGCCTTGCGGACCCTCGATGCTCATGGAAAAGGCCTCCGCCCAGTCCCCGACCGTGTTCAGGCACTGCCGACAGCTGATCGTCCGCGTCTGCACAGCACAACACTCAGCTCAGCCCTTTTTTGTACTTATGCCTTGACATGGCTCCGACTTGCTTACCACGTTGTCGAGGAGTGAGAGTTCGAAGCGCAGTCTCTGGATGGGTGAGTCGAGCTTGAGGATGGACTCACGGATCGAGTCGTCCATGGTCAGGTTCTGGGCGAGCCAGAAGCTGAGGTCACTGGGGTCAAAAGGTATGGCCGCTCCTGAGCCCGTCAAGCCGTCCAGCTCCGTCGTCAGCTTCTTGTGGATCCGTTCCACCAACAGCCGCTCATCGTAAAGTTCGTGCACGAAGGCTGGCCAAGCGGTCAGAACGGAGTAGTAGCGAATGGCGCGGCGACGCAGGCGATTCCCGGTGAGCAACTCCTCCAGCTCAGCCTCCTCCACCTCCAGAAAACCAAACAGGCTTATTAGTTTCATTCAGCTCCTCGGCCGCCGTGCAGAAATGGCAACTGAAAATCACCTTCTTTGGTTCCGACTCGGAGTCGCCACTGTCCTCATCCGTCGCCGCGGGAAGCAGGGCGGGTCGGTGGCTGGGCGTGCTCGGAAACTGATAGCGACGCGTGGCGTCCAAATTCAGCTCCGCGAGAAGCGAGGGCAGACGGACTTCGGGGCGAACCCGGACTTTGGCCATCAAATTTCCGTCTGCCTGCCGACGAAGCTCCAGGACATTGAAGCGCTGTCTTCCTTTGGAAACAATACATTTATTATATTATTATACAATATTATTATTATGTAGATAAAATAACAGAACTTAGGTATTTGAATTTAATAAACCTTTGGCTTTGATGGCGAAGCTGTGGCCGAAGTCGGGCTGCTCGGCGTCAGGCTGATCGCGCTCCTCCTGAAACTCACTGCAAGACATGTCAGCACTCACACGTTCATCCTTCGCTCTGGCTACCTAACTCAGCCCAGACTCACTAGATTTCACTTACTAGATTTCAGCCATTGTTCCCAGAGAACCGCGTCTCAGGCCTCCAGCGAGCTGGTCCATTCCGTTGTTGACGATTCCGAAGAGCCGCTGATTCAGGATGCAGCGTCGCAGTGCATTCTGAAATGATGGATGATAGATAGATAGGGGCAGGATTTGTCCGGGAATGAGATGGAGGTTCATCTGGAGAAGCGGAAGTTCCATCACGCAGTCCTCCTCCAGCACGACACGTCCCTGCAGCTCCGTTAGGTTCTCGCCCAGGTACTAAACGGAAGAGGAGTCAGCGGTTAGACTTGAGGCTGAGAACGAACGCTGCTTTGATTGAAATGAAGTGCAGGACTCACGGAGTGGCGCATCGGGAGTTGGGGGTCGAAGGGCGGTGGGGCTCCAGGGTCCTGCTCCGCTGACGAGCTCTCCGCTTCGTCATCATCTGCAAGAAACAGAAGTGCTGGCTGAGTCTGTGGACGTGCTGGGCGGAGGACCAGCGCTGAGGCGTACGTTGGGGGAGGGGGAGACGGCGTCTGTGCAGGAGCCTCAGCAGCCAAGCCACCAGTCGACTTCTGAGCAGGCGCTCCATCTGAAGCAGAAGCTCTGTCGTGTCAACGGAAGACTAGCCCAACGTTGGCCACTGATGACTCAGCTGGGAGGCTGCGGAGCAGTGCTCAGGAGCTGCCACGGTCTCTGCAAGCAAGCCCCGTCTCCCCCGCATCACACCCTCTGCACGCAGGAATTGTCCGGCCCAGACGCGCCACCGCCAGCCAGGACTACTCACTCTCGTCCGATGACTGGGACTGCCACTCGTGCTCTTCGTCCAGAAAGTCGTTGGGCACATTGTCGTTGGGGTCGAGCGGAAGGAGCTGCTGTGCGTCCTGCGGGACAGGCGGCAGAGGACCCTCCTCCTGCGGAGCCTCGAGGGGTGGGGGGAGCTCGGGGTTCTCGTCCGAGTCTGACATTGACGTGGCAGCTCGCAGCTCCTGCAGCAGCTCCACGGCCTCCGCTGCTGGGAAGTGATGTAACTGGAGTTCTGTTGTCCTCAGTCCGCTCGGCTCATCTGCAAGCAAAGCACAGAGAAAGACGGCATGAGTCATAGAAAGAGAGATGTAGGTCAAGGTCAGGCAGGGCAGCTGGCTCTGAGCCAGCCAGTCACAGATGAGTCCAGCCCGAGTCCCATCAGATCCACAAATCTCAGCTAAGAATACGGATTTATGAGACTTCGCTGCTGCTACAGAGCCTGAGCATCTTTCTCTGGAAGAGGCTCGTCGTACTCGGCTTGCTTGGCCGGCTGCTGCTGCTCAAGGGAAACAGGGAGTACCTAGGCAAGGCATCTTTTCTCGGCCGCGCTATCTCCTCTCCTATCTCTTCCTCCAACAGAAGACTCTAGTATCAGTATCTACATATAACTGGACGGACAGACAGCGAGGGACAAGTCACAGACAAGGACACGCTCCCAACGCATGAACTAAACGCCTCTCACCAGTCACCATCATCGCACCGGCTAGGCTAGGCTGCTCTTGCTCTTGATCTTGACCGAGCTCCAGTTAGTTCGCTCTTGTCAGCCCAAGACTGCTCTCGCCTGTTTTCCTCACTCCCCATCTCAGCCTCTTCTCGGAGAACATGGAGAGCGAAGAGCCTGCCGTGACCCGCTTCCGGGACTACCTCCGTCTTCCCTCCGTCCATCCCAATCCGGACTACAGTGAGTGGAGTGAGCACTCAGGCACAGGGCCAGCCCTAACTTTGTTTTCTGCTCCGCAGGCGGCTGCATCGACTGGCTGAAGGAACAGGCTCGAGACATCGGACTTGAGTTCCAGCTGCTCCGCTTCCCTGCGCCCGCAGAGTTCGCACTTTGGCTCACCTGGCCAGGCACCGACCCTTCACTCAAGAGCATTCTGCTCAACTCACACATTGACGTCGTGCCCGTCGAGCCGGTACGTCATCACGACCCTATTTCATAAACTTATGCAGAGCGCGTGCTGTCATTAACGTCGCTTTGGGCGTTGCAGAGCAAGTGGACACATCCACCGTTCGGCGCCGAGAAGGATGAACAGGGAAACATCTACGCGCGTGGGGCTCAGGATATGAAGTGCGTCGGAATGCAGTACCTCGAGGCAATTCGGAAGCTTCGCGCTAGCGGTTTCCAGCCTCTCAGAACGTTGCACGTCTCGTTTGTGCCCGGTAAGTGACGCACGCACGCTGACCCCGCCCGCGCCCTGGCGTAGCTGATACGAACGATCCTTCTGCTTCCAGACGAAGAAGTTGGCGGCTACAAAGGAATGGCCTGCTTTGTGCAGAGCCCCGAGTTCCAACGCCTCAACGTCGGCCTCGCTCTCGACGAGGGAATTGCCAGTGAGGACAGCTCCTTTCATCTCTACTACGGCGAAAGAGCTATTTGGCGTAAGTCAACAGTCCGCCCACACTAACTGCCCCAACTTCCGAACAACAATTATAAGATACGCTGACCTCTCTGCTGTCCTCTGTCCAGAGCTCCGCGTGACGGCGGAGGGAAAGACAGGTCACGCCTCAAATATGTTCGAAGATACTGCTGCTGAGAAGCTGCAGTTCGTCATGAACAAGCTGTTGGCGCTGCGGGAGGAGCAGAAGCAGAAGTGGCACTCCAGTCCCAGTGTTCAGCTCGGAGACGTCACTTCAGGTTAGGTCATACCAAGCAGATTAGCTCTTAGGTCATACTAACCTAACCTGACCACTGATTCACAGTAAACATGACCATGCTCGGCGGAGGGCTCCAAGCTAATGTGGTGCCTCCGGAGTTATCGGCTGTCTTCGACGTGCGTATCACGCCCAGCTGGGATTTGCGTGACGTGAAGCGTCTCCTGGACGAGACGTGTCAACAGGCTGGCTCAGGCGTGACCTACGCCTTCCTGCAGCACTCCAACATCACGGCCACGACGCCGCTGACGCCAGAAAATGCCTGGTGGACGGTTTTCAAACACACCTGCGACAAGCTGTGAGTCCGCTCTCCCAAGTCCTGTCCCCACTGACGATTTGTCCTGTCTCTTGCAGTGGTCTCGCTCGAGCTGGCACGGCTTCCTCCGCCCCGTAGCAGCACTGAGCTAATGACCTTTTTTGTCCGCAGGAAACTGAGTCTGAATGAGCGGATCTTTCCCGCTGCCACTGACAGTCGTTATATTCGACAGCTCGGCATTTCCTGCCTTCGGCTTCTCTCCCATGAACAACACGCCCGTGCTCCTGCACGACCACGACGAGTTCCTGAACGAAAAGGTCTTTCTCCGCGGAGTGGACATCTACACGGCTCTGCTCGAGCAGCTCTCGACGCTGCCCAAGTCTGCGGCCGCCTGAGCAGCAGCCCAGCTCACTCACTGCACGCCCAGCCAGGACCACAGAGGGACTCGCTACGCTTCATGTGCTTACTTTCACTCTCTTCAGTGCTTATTATTGGGTCTGGTTCTGAATAAAGGATCGACTAATCTCTCGAAACAAGGTCACTCGTGTCACGGCAGCTAGAAAACAAACCGGACTTGGTTCAGGACAACTGTACTTTGATCTGTGATGCTCGGCTTTCGGCCGGTCATGGGGTTATCTATAGTGTCTTCTTATCTCGAGCAGCCTGCAGGCCACTCCAGAGAACATGCCATTGCACTGCAGAGTAGGCTTGCACTATGTAGATGCTAAACGATCGTACGGGCACGAGAGCGAGCGTGGCTGCCCAATGGCCTAGAGAACACTGGCACCATTCCCTCTGCAGACGCAGACTTACTACTTATCTGCTTTTCACGCCTATGGCCTAGCAGGCCCCGATGAGATCATAACTGAACTGAGGCCAGCTCGAAAGCAGCTTCACACACGTCCATTTACTCTCAGCCGCGCATCGAAGGAGCTGTTCTTCGGGACTGTCAAATACTTGCAACCGGCTAAGGTGCTTTCAGGGAGTTGGGCGGGCGAAAGGACTGGAGGGTGATGCTCAATAGCGACCCGAGGTCTGCTGGTGCTAGCTGCCAGCTCTTGACTCAACTGTGCTCCACTGCTGACTGTGTCCTGTCTGGAAGTCCTCTTGTGACAGAGAGAATTCCTTCCTGCCTACCGCCGGTGATCGATGTATTATGCATTATGCTCCATACTGCCATACCAACAAACTTTCATGGGTCATCAATCAGGCTTAGACCATGGATCGCTGATCGCTCGAGCTTTGTGTAGAAGTATAGACAAGTAAATGTCCGAGATCCCGTTGAGTTCTCGGACGCTTTAAAAAATAAGGCCAGCCCAGTAACATTGCATTGACCATGCACCATGCCTGACATGTTACATTGACCACGGATGAGGCATGAATCAGTCGCGTGCAGGGCGAGCGCCGGCCTAGCCGGTTAGCTTGGTTGGACCAAGCGTCTCCCATTATTTCCTATCAGCAGGTTAGGTTCGGAAAAACATAGGAAAAGTACGAGTCCACGCGCAGCACAAGGGCACAAGGCTCGTGGACTACTGGGGTGGGGGACGTCTGGTACAATCCAACCGGCCGGTCTAGCCTAATCCCCAGGTCTCAAATGATGCACTGTCCAGTTCGTAAATATTTATATTTAAAAAAAAGGTAGGTATCATTGGTTAAAAAGTTATTACCCGTGTTTCGATTCGACCTTGACAGTTAACAGTAGAGACTGTGTACCGCGTCAGGTGTCAGGCCTTGTCAAGTGAGCTACGTCCCTTCTTGATTCAACAAAAGTGACAAGAGACCGAGAGGTCCATACAAAATTACCCCAATGCCTGTTAGTACCCGAGGACCCCGAGACTGCGCGCGAGGCGCGGACCACCCTCGAGCTGTGACCGCGAAGCGGTCACAGCTCGAGGAGTCCTGAATATTTTATTTCACACAAAAGAGCAATCAGGTACGCTCTTTTGTTCTTGTTTCAAGTGAAATAAATGGTTAAAATC
>VNWX01001421.1:0-15218 GCA_009869905.1 Ceratophysella communis | reverse complement strand
TACAAACTACGCCTTAATACTACATCAGGGCACTACATTGACCTGTATTACCGTTTATTCCGCTTTAAAATTCGAAAGTATAAGCAAGTTAGTAATTGCGCGCGCTTCCCGCTAATGGCGGGATTCGCGCATTTTGTTGAAACTAAGCCTTAATACTACATCAGGGCACTACATTGACCTGTATTACCGTTTATTCCGCTCTAAAATTCGAAAGTATAAGCAAGTTAGTAATTGCGCGCGCTTCCCGCCAATGGCGGAATTCGCGCATTTTGTTAAAATTACACCCTAATACTTGATCAGGGCACTCCGTAGGCCCAAATTACTGTTTATTCTGCCTTTAAATTCGATAATATAAGCAATTTATTATTTTCGCGCGCTTCCCGCCAATGGCGGAATTCGCGCATTTTGTTGAAATTACGCCTTAATACTACATCAGGGCACTACATGGACCTGTATTACCGTTTATTCCGCTTTAAAATTCGAAAGTATAAGCAAGTTCGTAATTGCGCGCGCTTCCCGCCGATGGCGGGATTCGCGCTTTCTGTTGAATTTACACCCTAATACTTGATTAGGGCACTACGCAGACCAAAATTACTGTTTATTCTGCCTTTAAATTAAAAAATATAGGCTTTTACATATCTGCGCGCGCTTCCCGCCAATGGCGGGATTCGCTCATTTTTGATGAATTTACGCCTTAATACTGGATCTGGGTAACACGTTGACCCGAATTACTTGGTTATTCCGCCTAAAATTTGAAAATATATACAATTGGCTATTTCGACATAGTATTTAAATGATCTTCGACATATATCTAACTGGAATACCATGAGGTACCTAAGCCTCATTTAATAGGGTAGCATTTTTTGGCCTTATGGGATATCCGACCAAGTGAGAGAACGTGGTCCAAATCCACGTGCACTGAGCTGAATTGCTAATCACTCTAGATGCAGAGTCAATAGCCGGAAGCGACTTCATGGCTTCAGAAACCAAAGCGAGCTCTCATTCCCACTTTCTTCGCTTTCTCTCAAAGTCCGTGTCTTTCAGCCAAGATTAAGTTGAACTGGGCTGGGTGACTTGTGCCTTGCTTGTGATCTGCTATTTATAAATTGGCAAAGTCATGGTTTTCTGAGAAAACTGAATTTTACAGGCACTGAGCGAAATGGAAACCCTGATGAAATTTTAGCTAAATAATGTAGAGACTTCAAATCTATGTTTTATTCCGTTGTGTGTACCTCGGTAATACTGCGACTACAACAACGCTTGACCTGCCTAAATTACATTATACTAATTTGTGAAATTTATTAAGCCGAAGCAGCCAGACGAATTCCGCTTGATTCACCAGATTACGAAGTGAAAGTTGTGCACGAACGGCTGAGAACTAGGAGAAAGTGTGCTCGTTCACCAGACGCTATTTTCCGTTTCAGTCAACCTGTTTCCCTCGGTTGTTTATTATGTGTAAAATTTTAATTTGTATTTCATTTGGGTGATTTCATGTAATTTGGTTTGTGGGAGTTGCTCATTTCCGTAAGGCCGTGTAGCTCCGCACGTCCCACACCTGTCTGCCTGCCTAACCTAATTACTCTCTCGAGAGATTAATGAGAGAGGCGGAGTCGAGCACCCTATTGATCTCCTCAGCCGGGCTCATAAATCCTCAACAGAGCCTCGACTTGTTGAGCCAAGAACGCTCTGGTCATCAAGTAATTACATACACCCGCTTTCATTAGTTTCTCGCATTTTCAAATTAGAAAATCTACAGTCTGACTACTCGCCTCATCGGCTCCGAAATCGGGTAATTCGCAATAGGCCTAACTCATAGGTAGGTTGCTAGTTTTGGGCCTAATTCGATTCAAAAGGCTAATCCTGTTTTCAAATCGCCAAAACTACACACCCGTTTACGATAAACAATGTTGAGCCATCCTTACTCTCCTCGGCCAACGATTTTGTATTATACAATTTGATGTATGCAGTCGAATTCACTAGTCACTGAATTATCAGAAAACCACAAAACGTTAAAATAATTTAGAAGGTAATTTTGGTTAAAAAAAGTGTGCTTTAAATGACCCTTGAAAAAATGCGTGGTTCGTGGTTCATGCATTATTTTGGTTAAATGCGTGCATAAGAAATGGGTGGGTGTGGGTGCTTGTAGAAAATAGGATTGAATCCGTAGAGTATTCTCATCTGAGGGAGATATTTTTCCTGTCCTGCCTGAGCCGTCCTGTGTGTTGCGAGGCATGTGAGATGTCAGCTTAAGCCAATTATTATAAAATCTGGAAATAATTGGACATAAAATGCGTGTCTTGCCGGGAGGAGTGCTGGGGGCAGCAGTGCGGGTGAAAGTGGGGGCTGAGAGTTGTTTATACTTCTGGGTGAAGAGGTCATAAAAAAGAAAGTGCCCAATCCCATCACCACCTTGTTACCTGACGCTCTCTGTCCACCGCCAGAACCAGATCCCAATCAGAATTTATTGAGATTGTAATGGGGCATTATTGTCATCCAGTCCAGGACCCGGCTATTATTCTAATGGCTCTCTCCAGCCCGCTGGGCTGCCCACATATTGCACCAGCATCCTCGTCCTCGCTTCGATACACATAGTATCTAGATCTGTCGTCGTAAGCATAGGACCGGCTTTACACTTGTACGCCTTCTTCCGCATTACCTTAGTTTACACGTTATGTTTGTATTTGTTACTGTGTCAATGATATCAACAGATTTTCAACAGCATTTTTAAAAAATCGTTGTTTTTTTTTTCAAAATATTGGTAAAAGCAAATAAAAATGTTCATAACGATATTTTACTCTGGAAATGGGAGATCTCGCGTTAAACGTGACACGGTTAGCAGAAACCGTATGCGATCCGTGTTTGCACACGACACGTGTACCCCCGCGCTATGTTTCAAGGGGGGTTGTCGCCCCCCGCATTTACAGAATTTCAGAGGCGACAATTGTAGGCAGCGTGGGAGGCGCTGTTGTGGGAATCGGTTCAAATGGTTTACTTCAACCAAGACCCGTCTAGTCTTTAATATTTCATGTGACGTGATTCGAGAAATATGCATGAATGCGGGTTCGGAGATATGTTCGAGTATTCTCGAGGTTCAGGCATAGAATTGGAGAAAGAATGGGTGTGAAGGATGGACATAAGCCGATTCATTGTAGATTGTGGAGTAATAAGTCGGAGGATGAAAAAGGAAAGTCGTCTTCTGTGTTCCATTGTGTCCGTCCGTGGTTCCTGAGCTCTTTTTATGAATTTAATTTGACATATTCCTTCTCTCTGCCTTTGCCCTGGACAGGCGTTTCCATGGCTCGAAAAGTCCTGGTCAGCGTCTTACCCTGCCTGACATGCTTCTCACTCTGCTGCTTCTGTCACATTTCACGCCTCTCTTCCCTCCTCGACTCGCGTTAACATTCAAACGACGTCATCTGTCACTTTCCGGCCATTTTCCGCCCGTCTGCCTCTGCGACAGGGACACAGATTCCAAACTAGGATGAACTCATCCATGGACATAATATTACATATAATGCCAAATTGGAACGAACAACAATGCATCCAGGTAAGACGGTCCAGGAACAAGATTACTTTCAAATCAATACTCGGAGCATTCTATGCTGGACCCTTTCACTCTGCTCCAGTGCACCTTTCTCCGACTTGGCCATTAGCCCCACACTGACTCTGCTAATGCTAACACACGTGTGGACATACAAAAGTTTGAGAAACAGAGTAGAGTTTTTGTTTAAAAATTTCGTCTTACGATGAGAGCAGAGTACGGATAAATAGGGTTTGAACGAAGATATATTTGTGGCTGGTAGACGGATAGAATGGACTGTTTGCAGAACGAAGATTGAGAGCGGACTAAAAGGGTAAATAGAGGGATGGCAAGAATTACTGGTCTCAGCTTCAACTCAACAGCAAAATATTTATGTCAAAACTCAGACATCCACTTCTAGTACTCGAGTTATGTATTTGATAAACAAACGTCCGCAAGGACGGAACTAAATACTCGGCTGCTCCAGCAAAATAGCCTTTGCGAAGAAAATAAACTCGCAAATAATCGATTTCAACGCTTTTCTGATGGGTCACTTTAGGTATTCTAGTACTGCAAAGGAACTTTGGAACCATATATTTCACTTTACGGGCTGCTGGATCGTACACATTGAATTTCTAATTTAAAGCATTCCAAGGAAATTACAAGCCCAGGTATCATTTACATGTACACCTCGTTCCTTAATACTATATTTTAATTTGGTTCTGCATTACGCTAGCTAGATCCTGGCAGCCCTGTGCATTGATGTAAATGGAAATAAATGCAATGAGAGGATTTGGGCCGGTATTCCATCACGCTGTGTCTTAATTCAGTTTCGGGTTTTGTAATCAAGACAGTGCGGCGAAGGGTTTTCGGAGTATGGTTGCAGGCAAGCTGGAGCGACCTAAGTATAAAATATTGCATTAATATGGAAATAAAGTTGAGCCTTTGCTCAAGGAGACGACCCAGCAGGACTAATTGATTTAAAAGACCCCTGATCCTTAATTTTCTCTGCCGCAGAACGGTTTTGATCATGTAACGCCGCACAAGCACAGTTTTACAGAACTGTTACTTTATTTGAAATTAAGTTTCCGCTGCTTAGAGAAGAGCATGCAATAATAATGCTATTGCAGCAACTGCCTATGCTCAGCTCTGTGTGCTGGAGCGTTGAGTACACTTACTGACAAAATAATTGAACTATCGGGAAATCCGCCAGGCTCTATTTAAAACGAACCTTAAAGGGTCGATTTTTAGGTTATAAGCTAAATTCATTATTTTCTTCTGGTATTGTTAGAGCGGTCGTCACTTTCGCCATCTTGCTCCGCCTTCGACTACCGTATTTACCACAGTGCTAGCTTCTGCAGAAGTCCATTTCTGTGTGCTTTCAATGTGCTCTAATTGAAAGCAAATGTAAAGTTTTGGCTTTAAAGAAGAAACCCAGGGCTATTATTCTGAAAACACGGTATTCTCCGTGGCCTATAATAAATAATACTTTTTCCTGCGTAACCAGATACTGCAGTATGTGCACTCAATGTGACCCTGAGTTCAAAGATTTTAAATTCTAGGATAGCACGATTTCCAACTACTGTAGAATGTACCTGTGCTACGATACGTTCTAGAATTCCCACGTACGAAGAAGTAAGGGCTTGAGATCTCCCCTTTTCGTATTGTTTATTATCACGATTGTGCAAAAGTAAACATTGGGTCTTGGGAAGTCCATGGTGGACGTGATCTGGTCTTGGCGTGGTTCTCCGGTCCTTGTGCTGAAGCATCTTGAAAAGAAGAAGCTTTTGGCTGCATGGGCCTTTTTAGTCTGGCCCTCGTCCACTTAGGACCTTGGAGTCATGAATGGAGCCTAATGTGATCTTCTCATTGTGTCCACTTCTCCCGCCGCACTTTCCCTTGGAGAGTAAAAGCGGAGCGATTATAAAAATAAAACACTTTAATGGACCACTCTGTCTCTCTCTGTCTCTCGAGGACTTTCTCTGTCAAATCTTGTAAAATGAGAGGAAGTGGCTCTTCTGATCAAAGTCACCAGCAACCCCGTCTCTTGCTCTGCTCTGAAGATGACCAAATTACTTCCAGGCAGCCGCTCGTGTGATTCAAATGTAGCTCTCCCTCAGTTTCAGCTTAGACAGTGACCTCTTCACTCCTTTCTTGCGTCCTCTGCACACAGCTCATAATATGGACAAAAAGAAACATGAGATTGAGAGCCTAAGAAGTTTCAAATGAAAGTTCTCTTTAAAAAAGAGAAAGTCCGTATTTGCACTGGAAGATAGAAAGCAAAAGGCTTTAAAAATCAACCCTTCTGAAGTGAGTCGTGAGTCCAGCTTTTTTTTCATCTCGCTGGTCCGTGTGTTTGAGGAAGTGAGTATAGTCTTCGGTGGCGGAGACACCGTCGAGCGTCAGGTATAAATAATGGGGTTCGTACCTAATAAGGCTCTTGAATCCTGGCGTCTGGGGGTTGGTCGGGGTGGAGAGCGCGAGCAGGTAAGACTATGGGTTTTTTGGGCTCTCGAAATCTGCAGGCGCACGCCCAGCCCCAATAATCGTACTGGAATAGCAAGCTGCTCTCTGTCTGGCAAAAAGGGTAGTGGAGAGAGAGAGCTTTTTTGTGCCATTTCCGGGTCCTAAGATTGAGCAGAGCTTGGGAGTCCGTGTTTCTCGGCGGAGCTGTCCCAGCTTACCTGTTGGACCTCGCTATATCTTCCCACGACCCAGCTCCGTCTGCCCTCAGTCGACCTGTTGGTCTCAGCCCAGCAACAGCTTCTCCGGCCTCGCTCGTCACCGCCAGCACCAGCCAGCCCTCTTCCCGACTCTCAGAGTGGCAGGTACGTGCTTTCTCTTTTCTTGCTTTCACTTTCCTGTCGACTGCGTTTATGCAACGCTTTATTTAAAGGAAACCTGTCCCTTTTTTGTTATCAGGTACCTATTCTAATGATCAATTACGTAACTATTTTACACAGCCTTTACCCCAATAAGCTGCTAGCTGCTATGCAAATTAACTGGCTAAACTCTACTGGTAATTGCAATGAAATTAAATTGCGGTAGGAATTGCGCGTAATGCATAGGATCACTTTTGAAGCAGAGGTGCCTCCGAAACGATGGTTTATTCACTAGTGAAATCTATTGAAAGCAGAGTTAATAAGCATGATTAGGTCTCGGCTTGTCAGGGTCTTGATTACATAAATGTGCTTCATATATGAATAGGATTTAATCTAATATCTCTGCACAATTTTGAATGTATTAAAAAGAACTTTCTCCGTTTTAATATTGTGGGACTTCGAAAACTCACGCATTTGACTTGAAAAGGCACAGGCTTGAAAAACATATTTTGACATTATGAAAATCAACTTTTTGCAACGCATACCTAGACATATTGCTTTCCTAAAAATATTATAGAAAACTTATTTTTCTTAACACGTTAAATTGTACTACGATTCATGGAATCTTACCGGATGTTGAGATTACGACACGTTAGCTGGACATTTCCTTCATATTTCTTGGTTTTAAAAAACTGCCCGTCTACTGACTTCCTGCCTTCTGTACCATGGCGTCCTTGTAACGGGATTTAATAATTCTTTAGCAGAATAATGCCAATTTGGAAAATTACCATTTCAGTAGCAGATAATTTTAATTTTCATCCAGTGCTTTCGAAAATTCTTCGGAAATGAGAGGAGAGTTAGGCGAAAGCATTAATTGCTCTCAAGTGCCACGTGATACTCCCAATAAGTGTGAGTTTCTCGTGGAAATATATAGAGCTGAGGGATTCCCTCCGTAGAACAGAATATTCTGTAGCCCTTGCTTGGCGTATAGGTTATTGTCAGACTTGGTCTGGCCGCCACACCAACTAAAAAGGATCCTCATTTGCGGAGACGGGGGAGGCAGGCAGAAGATGAAAGCAATCGCTGGCGGCAGGGTCTTCTCTCCAACGCGGAATCTAATCCTAATCGATTCCCAGCACAGGGAAAGCAGAGAGACTCCAAGACTTGCCTTCTTTCCCTGAACACAAGGCCAGGAAAACAAGGGATTTGGACAAAAAGGTGGTGGTGGAAGGTGGTAGACCCCAGCCTCGACCTGTCAGGCACGAGACCAGGAAGAGCCGGAATGCGGGATGTAAAGTGTAGGCAAAATATCCGAGCCCATTTGCATAGCTTCTTTATGGGAGCGAAGAAGGCGAGAAAGACTTACGTGATACGTGACTGAGCTCCATTCAGACACGACGGCTCGGCCAAAGCAAAGACCTGAGTTAGTGGCAGAACAAGGATTGAGGCTCGAGGTGTGGGCTTACACTTTACACTTCGCCGTCAGCCCGCTGCATTCCGGGTATTTTCTTTGTAGAAAGCAGCGCGGAGTCAGGGCAGTGTATAAAACCACGATGTAGCTCAGAGGCCCTCGTTTATAATTTACTGCTTTGCCTTTTACAGTAAATTGAGCTCTCTCTTCTGACCTGGCTCCGCTCTATTTATATCTCCTCAAAATTGGGCTTGTGAATGACCCGAAAGCCAAAGTCCTGGCAGAAACAAAGTAGAGAACGCAGCCTAAGAACAGACATTAATTTAGATGAGGCTCCCGTCCAGCTTGGAGTGGGTTGACTCGGCGGCAGAGCAGGGAGAAAGTGAAATTGAGACTTGGGCACGCGATGAGGCTCAGCGTTTTGGAATCCTCTATTTTTTTTTGGTTGTGTTTCCTCGTCTTCTGCCCCTCGTCGAAACGGTATGGAGATGACGGCTGAGGTTCGACGTGACATAATCTTAAGTGCACATGTTCGCTTTAGTCTTGGGCTCTTCTGGTGGCTACATGGAGGGTATTGATATTGGACCAAGCTAGTGGCTACAGAAGAGTAGGGAGGCCAAGAAGAAAAGGCGAGAGCTCTGTGTCTGACACACTCCTGACACACTCGACAGACAGACAGCGAGCAGCCTCCAGTCTTGCAGAAAGAAAAGTGGTGTGAGAAACAGGAAAATCCGAGCCAGGTAAACTGAGGAGAAATCCCATCTCCGATCATCTCTTCGTGCCAAGCCATCATCCCCTCTTCTGCTTACAATCAATCGCCAACACTCCGCGTCTTACTCGCTCCCACCTCCGTTTATTTTCTAATTCACACCAGCCCGGTGCACGTAGGTACTAGGCTATTTCGAAATTCTAAACTACTCGCTTTAGTTCAGTAAATCAAGCGCATTGTAGTCCACGGCTCGTCTTACTTAGTGGACTCAATTTGTCAATTATGGCAAAGAGAAGGCGCATAGCATGAGCTTTCAGAACACTCGAGGACTATGCCTTCATTATGCTCTTGCTTTCTCTGAAGGAGACTGGAGAATGCAAGCATTCCGCTAAGTAATAGGCTCAAAGGGAAGCCCTAGCTCGTCCTCGTAATGAAAAAGAAACTGCACAAGTTTTCATTAATGTACTTTGCTAAAATTGAAAAGGAGTAGGGAGAATGCCTCTCTTCTCGACTCCATATATAAATATTTTGTTTCCGACTCCCCTCCCCCGGCTTTTCATATGACACCATGTCAAGGCTTTTCTAGTGTCCTGGCATTATAGCCGCAGGGTGACTCAAACTACGGTGTCGCGAGAAAGGACTTTCTCCTAATAATTACGGTTACACGCCACCTATAATTTCAGTTTGTTTTTTAAATTTTTTAAAAATTCGCAAAGGAGTAAATTTATTTTGGAATTAGAATACCGCTAGTCGCTTTACATAGCATTTTCTCGTTACCTGGTAACAGTCTGCTCAGAATACCATATTTGATTACAGCCTCTTGCGTAGCAACCAACTAAGCCTTTAATTTAGTACGGAAGGCATACGACGACATGAAAGGAAGCCTTTGCCGTCTCGTCACAGGGCAACGGGAGCTCGTCACGTATTGATGGCCGAAGCAGGGACTGAGACGAGCAGAGATCACCATACCGATTATCCGCACATCTCATTACCAGCTCTCTGGTCTCGGTCTCACAGTCTCAATCCCCAGCATGAAAGGCTGGATGTAAGGATGCGCTTCCGAGCCTATTGACTTTTGTGCCTAGTCTGCGGAGAAAGTCCTTTCTCTCGTTCTCATCTCGGAGATCTTAGCTCGTTCTGCAGAGATAGACTCGGATTTCGACTCTCTATGTTTTGTCTCCGTCTATAAGCCGGGTTTTTTCTCGAGAGAATTAGAGCTCATTCCATATTCGCCTGTCAGCCAGTTCCACTTACAGTACTCATCTCATCAATGAATGAGAACAGTCCTCTGTCGGAGTCAAGGCTCCACCTGTAGCTCCGATCTAAAATCCGTTCAGGCTGAAGGCTAGATTCAAGGCAGTGCCTGGGGCGTCCACAGCGTTGGTTCTGCTTTCATGGGTCTTGGGACTGGGAGTGTTGTATGGAGTGATCGGGTCATGATTACACCTCATTGTGTATTTTCCGCCTCATTTCCCCAAAGTGGGAGGCTTCTTCCCCCGCTCCCTCCTATTTAAATTAAGAGATCTTCTTCTGACTCCAGCCCTCTGATTCAATTACACGGAAACTCGACCTCGTCTCATCCACCTCACTTCCATTCCAGCTTGTCTCTAGTACATGGTATTACTAGATATTAGACTCAAAACGGGAGTCGTAGAAACACGAAGCTCTAATCTCGAACTCAACTCTGCTCTCTCAGCCAGTGAAGTCAGTTGTGTCTCTGTGCTGTTGGCAGGAGGAAATTGTCATTTTTGGGAAAACTCTCGACATGAATATTTCATGTCAGGAGTTTTGATACTATTCCAATTTCACTTTTTCCGAACGAGAAGAGTTGTGTTGCCTATTGTTCTGTCGTCGTATATTGTTTTTGTTTCGTGAAGCCCTGTGGATGGGGTGGGCTGGGGGCGGGAGGGAACATGTGTCTGGGTCGGTGTATGTTCAATCATTCATGGGTTAATACTCGGCTCTTATAGGCCCTGTCAGCAACGGGGTTCGGGGCAGGTATCCAACCTGTTCCGGTTCTTTGGCGTTCCGGTTTGAACAAAAGGGTATAGTCGCTCAAAATGTTGGTGAAAACGAGGAAAATTTGAATTATTCTATAATTTAAAAATATGCCTTTGCGGCGATTGCGCTCAATTTTTGCCAATGTTCATTTCAAATGACCACCGCCGACGGGTTGAAGCCCCAATGCCCGAGACCCACTGTCCCAGCTACCTGTTGTGCTCTGGGGAAAGAAGTCGGAGAAAGCAATATATGTAGTCAGGCCAGAGCGGTGAGAAGAGAAAGCCGGAGTTCTGTGGAGCATGAAAACTTTCTTCTTTTTATTCCTGGATTTTGAGTGGGACTGCCAAACCGATTTATTTCCATTCATGCGAACTGCACAGAAATCGCTCGTTGGGATTCTCTGCCTTCTCCGCTCTTTATCCCATCTTCCGCATGTCTACTCTTTAATCTCTCCAACAACCGGAGCATAATTCTATTTTGTTTCTTAGCTCTCTTCTGCCTCACGACGACGACGACGAAGACGGCAGGCAGGCAGCAGCTCCTGCAAACAAATTGTCAACGTCAACCATCTTCCAACAACCCTTCCCATCCAACCAGAAATCTCTCAACGCAATCTGTTTACCCTATTTAGTTAACCACTTATATCCAATTTCGTCTTCGGGTTTGACATAGAAGCAAGAAGTGTTCCGTTTTACATGCGCGTGTTTTTCTGTAGTTCATTGAATTACGACACGACAGAATTGAGTTACTTGGTTAATCTTCTTATTAAGTCGAGACGTCGTGTGGGTGCAGCGCGAACGAAGTAATTGTGCTGGATTTGATTGAATTGCAGACTTAAGTTTTCAGTTAACGTTGCTTGCCGGTGCCTATATGTAAAATCTAAGTCTGAGGTAAGCCTAAAAGCTAAGCTCCCGCCATGCAACTGGTATTTGAACCCAGCCGAAACAAGATCCCGTGTAATTCTATCGCTTAAAACAAAGTGTAGTTTGAAAGGTGGTCGGTAGGGACTTCCTGGAGCAACAGGATCCGCCGTGATGTTAACTCGAAGTGGTCGGAGGAGCTTGTATCCGACTACCATGTCAAAGGTTGAAGAAATTGTGTTGGACCGTGCGCTCCGAGTGACAGCCGGCTTGACTCTGGAGACTTGGCCAGAAACGCGCTCTGTTTCGGAAGAACTTAAGTGAAGGGCTGGCTGCTTTCTCCAGAGACTCTGGCAGTAGCCAGGCCAGCTCAAGTTAATCTCGAGACAACAATAATAAGTTTACTTTCCCTGGCCCAGCTTGTGGGTCGAGGCGGAGAGGGACTCTTCTTCTGGAACCACGACCCAAAACCTCGAGATTGAATCACATAATGGATCATTCCAGTCCGACACGGACCACATTCCGTTCACCTCCGCTGCTGCTGCCTTGCATACTCCAGGTTTCCCGATACACGAGCCGTTTCTGTAGATTGAGCTTGGGTTCGTTGTCGTTGAAACCTGCATCATGCAGGAGCGCTTCATCAATTTCCAGCCATTTTTTCTTTCATGAAGAACTTTTGCCGCTACTACTGCTTCGCCCTGGACTCGGCCTTCCGTCCAGCCAACTAGGTTTTTAATTAGTCGGGACTCTAAGTCGGTCCAACTAGGCTGGGATTATGCAAATGCCCGTCCTCCTCCCACTCCCACCCTCACACACTGAACATCCAAAATGCAAGCCTTTCAATTTCAATCCCATAGCTCCCAAATCCTTCTTCTTTTCTCAGCAACCCAGCTTTTCTTTTCTTACACATAAGCCCTTATTCTGCCTCAGCCTACCTCGAATATGTGTGGACTAGTCCATCCATTCTTCCCTCGACTTACCTTCTATCCTCGATGACCTCTGAGCAATCTGTATTCTTGTAAGATGCACCTGTTAGTATTATGTATTACCGTTCTGCGTCAATTTCGATGTGTTACCTGACGCTAGGTCCAAATATAGATTATTTTAGCCTAGAATTAACTAAATATAAATATTTTCACAAATCCCTATCGTTCTTAGTAATACCCGCTGTATGCGGCGGGATTTTGTAAGCCATTATGCTAAATATAGAAAACAATATGTTAGAATTTACGGCTGCTTTAATTTAGAATTCTGTTTGTGACTTCTGATCCGAGGCTGTAGGTGCTTTTCTTGTGGGATAAGTAAGTAGAAGACGTTTACTAAATGGGAGTGATACTAAGCCTGATTCTATTTTCATTATCTCTTCCCTCTCCACGCCTCTCGTTCCCAGAGTTTCACGGAGTACAGCCTGGCCTGAAACAAAGTTTCAGACTTTCTCCAAGTTCTCTTTCTAATGTTCTATTTCTCCCCAGAGCGGAATAACTTACTTTAGCCCTGCTTTCTTCACAGGCAGAGCTACACTTGAGGCTTGAGCTTAGGTTACGGTTTTAATACTTGGCTTACACTCCGGCTACGTAAATATGAATGTCTTCCTTTGCTGTCTAAGGAAAGTAGGAATTTTTGCTTAAATTAAAATAACAGTTTTTGTCAATAAAATATAAATATTTTGTTAGTTCGCGTATAATAAAAGTGTCAATTTATTGTATTGAGTTATGCCGTTCTATAATAAGCTGTGTAAGGGAAGGCATTGCTTACCATTTATGACTTGTATCTCTGTGAATAAAATATTTGTTATGTACGACCATTATTACAGCGGATTCAGTGATGCGCCTAGTATTTGAAGCCCATTATTTCAATGCCATGAAGCGTATATAAATATTTAACTGGACTCCTGAAGAAGATGATGGCTGAGAGCATTAGGAATCTCTGTCGAGCTGCGTCGTTCCCAGAAGTAGACCATATTAAATAGTGATGACGGGCAAAGAGTTATATGCTTTGTATTCTTGAGAATATGAGAAAGCAGAGGTGTCATTTTCTAGGAAATATTTTTTTTGTTGCTATTCTTCTTTTTCTGGGAGCATTAGTGCGAGTCCGGATTATCCCCTGTCGTTATATGTGGGAGGACGGTGGAGGTATAAAATTTTTTGGAGCGGCTGCTGCTAGGGAAAAAAGGATTTAAAAAAAGAAAAGAGGTATTGGACTTTGAGCTTAAGGAAGATAGAGGGAAAATAAAAAAAAATAAACCATCCGCCCAGCCGACTCCCTCCTTGTTATCTTCAGACTAACTTTTATATATTGAAAATAAATCTTAAGTTTATGGGGCCTCGGCTTTCTCCACACCAAGGAGATATCAGGTATCGAAATATGGCACACTCTTTCTTCTTCATCCTGGGTTCAACGTCTCTTGCAACCTCGGCGATTCAGCCTCTGCTTTGAAAGCTCTTGATGCAATTGCACGAAACCTAATCAAATATAGCAAGGCATTGAATGATCTGGCTTGAATTCTTCAAGTCTCGAAAAGCTGGTTTAGGGTGTCAGATTTCGAATTCATCATAGTCTTTGAAAAGTAAATTTCGTTGAAGTTAGGAATTCGGCTAATGCGGTCAACGTTAAATACCAAGTCTCCAACATTAAAATTCTATTTGTGCAAGCGTTAAATTTTATTTGCAATACGGATCAAAATTAAATATTCATTTTTTCCGTTTGGCGGTAGCCTTATGACATAATAGCGATGAAATTTAAAGTTTAAGCCGTTGCGTGCCATTACGCTGGTCAAGACCGATAAATTTTGAAATTCTGAAACTTTTTAAATTTAATTTCTAACGTTCAAAGACAGAACTCATCATAATCTTTGCAAGATTGGCGAAATTGCCTGAGGTAGAACTGTTCGAGAACGTAGTAGCCTCTGAAACTTGTAGAATGTATGTATTCTCGTATGCAGAAAATTGAATGCTCTTCTTGTGTGTTCTGGTCGTGTGGAGCTGATCCCCTTTTCCCATTCCGTCCATAAAAATCATAACTTATGCTCTACTAAAAGGTAGAGTATCCACGTCAACGCCTCTGGATTTAACTCCGACTCTCCGTCTTCCCTGATCTATTGAAATATCAAACAGGGACATTTTGATTAGAATTTCTACTCTGTTTTCTCTACTGCTCCAAAGACTACCCTCTTTCGCTCCAATCCGCTCAGCTTGTTTTTCTTTAAGATCAGTTCAGGCATAGGCTTCCAGGCCACAGACAAAAAAAAAACGGAGAAAGTTTCGGCTTTCTCTCGAAAACCATCACATATTCACACGTTGCTTCTATAAGAAAATAGTATACTTATTTGCCTGAGGTGTCAGGGGTTTTGCGAAACTCAATTTTTCGTCTGGCGAGCTCTTGTTCATGTGAAAGTGAAGTAGTTCTAATCTGCTGCATTTCAAAATTAACGTAAACATGCTTGACTGACGGGTTGGGAGAGGCATGCTCTACATTTTTTTTAATGCATCATCCAGTTTGAACTAACGCTTAGCCGTCACCATGCTAATTGCACTAGGCGTCCAAAATACTGCTACAGCACGATTAGCCGCAACTTGCCATCTCTGAGCATATAGCGCTGAAGCCAGTTGAAAAACGCCATTGCGTAATTGACAGGGTTGCCGCGAATACGAATATATTCGTCGACTATTCGCGAATAACGAATATTCGTATTCGCGAATACTGCCCAGCTATTCGTCGCGAATAGTTTTTGAAGATAAGTGTGGGGTATCAATATCGAAAGCTCTCGGCATAAGTCAAGTTGAAATAACCTAAAATAGAAATTCAGGGAGCTTAACATTTTACGATTTTCGGTGAACATTAAATTCCGATTGCCTATGTTTCTAAGTCAAGCGATACTCTGAACACAACTTTGCTG
>VNWX01001420.1:0-15230 GCA_009869905.1 Ceratophysella communis | reverse complement strand
TCAAAGCATTCTCCATCCCATTTCCCACAGAGGTTTGAATAGTTTTGTCCCGATGCTGGCCAAACGCTTTGGATAATTTCGTCGACTTGGCGGATTTCATCAAAAACGGATTTTCGTAAAATTGATCCGCCATCGGCTGCTTCAATTATAACCCTGGAGAAAATAAGGTTAAGGCGTTTTTGTTCAAACGAAAAAAAAATTATTTTACAAATTTTAACTAACCTCGCATAAGATGGAATATCAGTAGCCCGACTTGGATTAAATGACCCTGGCCCACCGGACGGAAAATATTTATCAACTTTTTCCCGTTCTACTAACGACCTTCCACCCGAAGTTGCAAATAAGCGTTCAAAATTATCTTCGTATCTAAACCAAAATAAGCCCGAACCACAAAACAATGAAATAAAAATAGAACAAACGATAAAAAACACAGGTTTTTGTCCGATTTTCTCACCGAGTTTATAAAAAACTTTGCAAAGAAATTTGTTAAGTAGACTCATTTTATGCAGGGGTTTAATCAGGTTCAAGAGCAAACATAAAAAGGAGGTATTTAAAGCTTGCTTCGTAGATTTATCCGTAAGGTTAAGTCAAATTAAGTTATAAGATGCATTGCATATGCTACGGTTTGTTTGTATTATTCGGGTTTAAATTTATTAAGTAGACTCATTTTATGCAGGGGTTTAATCAGGTTCAAGAGCAAACATAAAAAGGAGGTATTTAAAGCTTGCTTCGTAGATTTATCCGTAAGGTTAAGTCAAATTAAGTTATACGATACATATGCTACGGTTTGTTTGTATTATTCGGGTTCATGTATTAAACCGGTTTTTTTTATTTATCCTTGTATTAGATATCGGATATCTTATGCTAAGGAAATTATATATTAAGGTGGTTTCTCTACACCAAAATTTACAAAATTTAAGGTTAGATTGTGCTTGAAGCACCCGAGGTCAAAGTTTTTACGTGTTTTATGCAATTTTCAGACGATTAGGACAAAAAATGGTTTAATTAAATATTAAATTGTTTAAAAAAATTAAGGTCGGTTTGAATAAATCAGTTTCAAAAATTTCAGAGCATATTTTACCTCTAAATCACTTTAGAATTGCATTATGTTTTGAAAAAATCAGTTCTTTTGTTGATCAATTATAGTTTTTAGTTTTATAACCCCAGTACCTCAAATGCAAATACACAGGTCTCTTCAAATACACTTAAACCCATCATGAAAATGTGCTGTAACATAGACGTTGCTATGTTGCAAGTACCTAACTAATTAATTCCTCTTTGATTGAATAGATATTTCAGTTTCACAATTGACAATACGTTCTCACGATCAGTGTTTTTCCAATTGGCTGAATATATTTAAATTCATTTCCTTAACATAAAAAGAATACATGGTTGAAAAATTGCTCGCGTTTATCTGCAAGAGAACAGGAATCAAGTTTTTAATTAGGTATAATATTTCATGTAGGTATACCTAGCTTATTATATATCAACTTATCACAATTTGTAGATCTCCGGGGTGCTCATCCGTGCTTAGCCTTGTCGAGTCAGGTAAGGTAAAGTACTGAATATGCACGAAGTCAAGGTTATACATTTTATCGATGTACGCAAATATAGCGTTAATTAATATTCTGATACGACCATGATGCGACCATTTCAAATACACGCTGAAAACGTAGCCCTTACCAAAACTAATCTAAATTAATTAAAAGATGCTCCCTCGATTGAACTGAACCGTTTCCATATTTTTTTTTTTACTGCACCCGTGTTTTCAATGGTGGGTAAAATTTCTCAAAAAATAAGCAAAAATACTGAAATATAAAATAGCTGAGAAAGTATTGGGGACCAAATCTTGCCTGGGCTAGAATATTACAAGAAAACAAAACGTCAGCGATTGGTTAATTTGATAATAATATCTCGTATTAATTGAATTTCGCAATGTGTTAGCTACACGGGTATCTGAGAAAATTCGTAGGATTTACCACGTTAGTAATTCCTGTTTTTAATTTCACACGTTCTGAAAACCTTTGTCTTAATAATTTCCATGCAATTACGTAGCTTGAAATTAGTGGAATCTAATGTATCCGTCAGCCAGCAAACAAAAAAGGGCAAGTCCGCAGCTCGTAGAATTAGAATTAACCTAAACTTATATTTTATCTTAAGTTAGTGTTGGGTGTACGTACGTAAATAGCAACAAATTTATGTAAGCACAATATTTCATTGCTTCAGAAATGTGAAAATAAATACATAATCGTACAGTAGAATCATATAAGTAATTCGCTGTATAAAGTACAGCGAAGCATTCCATTTTATCTACGTTAGGTATCAGTATTAGCAGTAGCAATGCTTTGATATATCCAGTAATCGAGTAAAATTACAAATTTTGTTCAAATTTTCTTCCACCGCTGCACCACCCCGAGTAGCTTGTTTCATGCACGACTCATATCTGCTTGTGCTCAATTAATTTGTTTCGTACGCTACACTGGTTACTGAGACGAGTCAATATTTAGGCGTTTGCATTATTGTTGCAGTCACTAAATCCGATCATTATATATTGCCAGATCATATACTATCCAAACAATAAAATTTATTAGAGTTTTCAAAACAAAATGCCGAAAATTCACGCTAAAAGCTTTGCACTGGATGAAAACAAGACCACAATTGTATAGTACGAGCTTCTAAGTTAGGAAAATATTAGTGTTATGATTACAATTGCATTATATTAAGTTTCATTTATTCATTTACTAGCATTGACACGCGTACATATATTATTTAGTCTCCAGAGGCTACTATTAACGGCTATTTACGTCTTTGCAAGCTCAATTGTTTTGAATGAAGTCTAATTGATCAGACTTCCTGAATTAAGGTTAGACTCTTCGGTTTACATTGCAGCAGTCTCATTTAAGCCCAATGAGCCAAAAAGATCAGAATGACAATCAGCTCCTCAGGCATCAGGGCTTCAATTGGAATAGCCATTTTATTCAGATTAAATTGGATGATCTTCCTTTCGTATCTCGCCGGAACATTGTACTGCAAAGCATTTCATCGGGATTATTTCAGTCAGCATGTAAAGCTAGAAGGAAAAGGACGCTTGTCAAATTTAAGCTGGAAATTGAAGTCTAAATATTACTAAGAACTTAAAATGAATTTCGCGTTTCTAGCTTCGTTGGCTTGGCTCTTTACGACGCCTGAAAAGAATACGGACACTGGCTTGTTTCCTAAGGAAAAGATCGTCAATGGCGGAATTTATATTCTTCAGAACGAGGCGGATGCGAGTGTAAGCAATTTCGAAACAATGTCTGACCGAGCGACTGCGATTTGTGATTAAGCTAGCAACACTAGTATTATTTATGTATAGGTATTGACGGCATCTGATCCAGGAGTTAATGGCTACTCGGCAGGAAATGTGACGACGTCGAAATGGCGGATTTCTTCATTGACCACATGGGTGGTGAAAACCAGTGCACAATTTGCGGGTACTACTGGTGCATAAATTCCACTGATCGACTGGTGTTGATTACTAAATTTTTATTTACAGATGATGAAATTTATACAATTCGATCCCAAAACAATACATACAATGAAATGGCCCTGATTGTGAGTCCATCGAAGGAAAATGGTCGCCTAGATACTTTTCATCGCTACTGGAACCTAACTTTTGTCGGTAGAAGTTTTGGATTCGACAAATGGCTTGTTGTGGATTTAGGAACGACTGGAGTTTCAACTGGAAAGTGTCTTCATAATAACAAGTAAGGGAATATTTGCTCATCCGTATGGAAATTCGAAATTTTAACACGTACAAAAAGCATTTGGTTACATGCTTGATTGATCCACAATAATAGGAAAGGAACACGAGTAATTCTGAGAGACTGTGAAAAGGAAAACCGAAGTCAAAGATGGCGACTTTGCCTCTGTGAATCTCCCAAGAATTTTTTGCATCCATGACTACCTGTGAAGCCCATGGATCTGAATGTGAAGCCTAATGTGACTAACTAAGAAAACTATTGGGGGGTTGAGCTTGAGAGTCTATAATTTTCAAAGTAGCAGGTCATTCTTACAATTAGATTTCAAGTCATAAATGTGTCCTGATCCTGAAGGTATACAGGGTGTTCTATCTAAAAAGTTTAGACCGCTAAGCAGGTGATACTCCAATGATAAATATGTTAGGTCACGGAGGACAGAGGTCCTGATCCTGATAGCTTAATTATTACTCTATGAGAAAAACAGTCATATATGGAGTCATAAATAAGTCATAAAGCACTTTGTGCTGCAATAAAACTAATAATTTAAAATAATACACGCACACATTTTGAATAAACTTAATATAGTAATTTTTTTTATTTGGTTTCTTGTTAAATCTACTCTCCGCAGTAGTTTTCAATTTTCAATAGTAAGTATTTAATATTCTCCGTTAATCCGTATCAGTTAACTTACAAGTAGGTATTTTTTGGTTTAATTAACAGACACCCATATATGGAACGTGTTACGGTACAATTAGCCCTTTTCCCCCTCTTGTCTCCCCGACGCTACACAAATAAAGCATTGACAAAAATCGTAGTTAAGTTTAAATAATTAATTAATTAACGTTATGATATCTTAAAAGTACAATTATTATTATTACATGATATTTTTAATTGTATGTTATGTACGTCTCCATTCCTCATATACACCACATTGTATATATTTGTAAGTACACATTTTTATGTAATTAAAGTCTAACTCGTACCGCCGTTCAAAATCCTATTTAATTAAAGCCTAAATTGTAGTTAATAATCAGTTCTACTAAAATCTAAAAACCTATGGTATATAATGTCGGAGTCCGTATATATTTGCATTGTTTTTACAATCATTTTGTTTACCTTGATTTTTTTTTCTTGTATAAAGAAAACGTTCCAAATCACTTGCATTTATCCTACGACGTTAATCCTTAAGCACTAATTGTAATTAAATGTTAACTAAATTTCCTTCCCATGCACCAGTATAACAACGAGTACGAACTATTTATGTAGATATCTTAGCTTAATTTTTTTGTATTTTTCTCAATTTTGTTTTAAATTTTTTAAATATCTAAGAAAATCAGGAGAACAAAATTCAAATTACAAATTACATAGGGAAGTAATGTTTTTGACGAAGGTACGAACGAGTTGCAAGTTTTTAAGAGTTACACGTTACGAGTTTTTGTGTGTTCCGATTTAAGTATTATCAATTTTTCAATTCAGCTTGGTTTTTCATTTATGTTATGTCTTTTCCTTGAACAGTCATAAATAATAGAATAATAATGGTAGTACCGAGAGTGTGTTAAGTTAGGAGTTAGGGGTTAAATTGATAAAGCTAATTGGAGTGCCGAATTTTAGCCTTAATTTTGCCAACACACGTTTTTGTTGCCCAAGTCCTGAAGGAGATATAGGTACCTGGGTTACACGGAGCACTACAGTTTTACTAGGTTGAACGCTAAATTTTAATTAAAGCTAGAGATATAAGGTACATGCATCGTATTTTGCTTACAAAATAAATCAAAATCAAAATTCGGATTTAATGGATATAGGACAGCTTTTTGGCTACGTTATTTTTCCAGATAATAAAACGCTTCGTGGAATTTTTAAGCGGCAAAATCAGAAAACTTCCTAAATTTTTTCCCACAAAATTAAATGCAATTTAAAATTATTGTAAAATCATAATTTGCAAAAAAAAAGTCGAAAATAGGTAAAATTTCGGCGACTATGAAAACCCTCTTAACTTAAGTAGCACTCAGTTCGGCCAGCATCTTCCAGCATGCAAATCGTACAAATATATTACGTACAAAGTCGTGAATCCTTCCTTAGTTAATTATTTAATCCTGGCTGACCGTGAGTACTTTTGTTACGCTTAACAGTTCATGCAATATATTATCCTCATCGCACGTCGCACCACCGCCGTCAATTTACCACACACATTCGGATCCTAATTAAATTTGCTTCGGAGAAGGGATCTAAGCTAACGAATTAGCGTTTCGGTCGGTTAGGTTAGGTAGGTAATTGAATGTCAATGATTGTTGCATTTTGATTGGTGAAGGTGAAGGGTTGTGGTCGTTATTTCTGATTTCGTATCACAGGGCAAGAGCACCACCTGATTCCGCTGATCATACCTGTACAAAAATGAAAAATTTCAATTACAGTCAAGCAGTTGATTTTGAAATCTAATGCTTAGGCTATGAATGAAGTGGACACGTACCAATGACGAAGTTCCATAGAGCTTATACCATCCAATGACAATATTCGTCAAGTCCAAGTCATCCAACATGATTTGTGCTACGCCCATGAACACTTTCCGTCCTTCGATTCGACCGTAGTCTCCCCATACCGTAACCTACAATTTTTAATTTAATCATAAATTTGTGTTCCCCTATTTCTAAAAATTTAAAGATAAATTAGATCTGTTGTGCGCAAACCTGTAAGATGCAGCCTTCATATTTTTCTCGAAACGTGAGTTGTTGCTGATAGAGCGGGTCGAGGGTCCTTCGTGCAATTCCTGTCTTAGCCTTCGCAACACATCGCTTCCCTTTGACCAGGTAAACTTTTACATAAGGCGCTGGAGTGAGCTGAAATTTCAAGAAATTAACGCGATTTGAGGGCAACTCTTCTTTTTGGTATGGCTATTTTTTTTTGAATTTGAGCTTACTTTAGATCCTGCTTTAGCGATAAGTCCTCGTGCCCGTATGACCTCGACCTCAAGATTACCCCGTCGGTCAGAGAGACTGAGCTGAATGTCACCTAGTGATGAGGAGGCAAGGACTTGTCTCCCAACCAATTGCCCTGCTCCGAGCCCTTCAACGAAATCTGATATCCGTCCACCCTCGCTGGAACCCGCCAACCGAGGCACCCAACTACTTTGAACCCAACAAATTGGATCATTAGCTTTCCAACGAATATCGTGCCCTTAAGGATAATCTAATCTTCGTCTAGAATCTAGGCCAACGGCTTCGGAATTCTCGAATTTCAAAGCTTTGAATGCTCTTAACGGCTTAGGTTATACAATTTTTTTTTAATTAAAAGCCGTTGCATCTGTTCGATAATTTAACCGCGTTATTGTAAATATGGTCAATTTACCGGTACAATTTGTAGAATTCAAAAATTGGGAATTCGAAACCGTGACCTCAAATCTAGATCTAGTGTTTCAGGCTTTTTTGAGTAGAGAAAGTGAGTGTGAGGGTGAGTGAGCACGAGAGAAGGAAGAGTGAGTCAGTCAAGGGGGTAGAAGAACAAGACAGATATGGGCAAGGGGTGAGACAGGGTGAAAACAGACATCAAAACAGCAGAGTAAACTACCCTATGTAGTAGTTTGTGTTTTACTTATAATGCGCGGTGAAAGTTGGTGAAAGACACACGAAAAGTCTCAATGAAATTTCGCAGCAATACGGCGTATTTTGATAATTTTAATAATCGCTCTGCTATGTATTCCGTTTTTCTTTAATTGGGCGTTTAAAATAACGCTTAATTATGTTGTTTAAGCTTCTGCTGTTAATATTACTATTATCAATTCGAGCGATTTTGTCAAACGAGCCCATGCCCATTCAATAATGAAATAAATCGTTTAAAATCGTAAGAAAATACTGACAATTTTGCGCAATTGCTATTAGACTCGACGCGTACCGATTACCGTAATTATTCCAATACAAACCGGTCTCCAATTCAAGCCGGGTGTAGAGGGCTCGGCTTTTGAAAAGAAGCCGCCGGTCTCTTTTTAAAGCCGAGTCTTCGAGACTTAAAGTTTGAATAGAAGCCCGGGCTTGTATTAAAATAATTTCGGTAAATAGTTTAAAAAAAAGGAGCGGTACAAATAGACACTGTACCGTAGTATAATAAGAAACATACAAAGACACAAACATGAACATTGAAGACAGACAAAATAATAAGACAGTAAGTTGGAAGAAAGAGTCCGAATTAAAATTAGAGTCCATCCAGAGAGTATAAGTAGTGGAAGAAGATGAAAACAAAGAGAGACAAGGAAGAGAGCATCCAGTCTTATAGACTGAACTAATTGTGACTGGATTAGATTTTGTGAGTGATTTCAGTAATAATTGGGTGATTCCTGGGTTACCATAGGATACTAATATTTTTTGCCCATAAGTTCGGAAGTTTTGCTCATTAATCCGATACAAATTTATACAAAAATTTCTGACTAACACCTAATTTTTATCAATCAATATTTAAATGAGCCATAAATTCATTTAATGAGGTTTCCATTGACCATTTTCATAATGGGCAAAACTTCCTTAATAATGGGCATTTATCTTGAGCCGATTAAAAACCAATTTGTGAAGAACACAGAGTACAAGGGTTACACCAAATTCGAGGTGAAGTATGGAGCATTTTCTCAACAGATTGTGAACATTGAAAGTCACAGAAATGCAAAACAGTGAAAGTACAATAAGAAAGTGGCCTGAGATCCGAATCATTCGTCAGAGTATGATTTGATTAGGCCTAATGGTACGAGAGATGAATAACTAAATAACGTAACTGACATTTAGCAGAGTTAAAGACATACGACAAAACGACAGCACGTAGATCATGCCAGAGCGAAATACAGAATAAATTAAAATTAAGCATACATTTACAGGCATTTGCGCTATAGAGACTACAGACGAGCAGTAAAAGTTAAGAAAACAGATAAGAATTCATTGTATTTGCATAGTGTAAAAGTGTAATTAGTGTGTGTGTTGTGTGTTTTGTTTAACTAAATTTAAGTCTCACGTTGATCCGTCGGATGAGATGGAATTGAGACTTCCGGTCCCGTCCGTGGAGTCCTTAGAATTCTGCTTGACGAGAAGTCTCCTGGGACCCGTTCCGTTCCCATCTACAGTGTTCCAATCAATATTGGAAGAGTGATTCTCAAAAGTGTACGTATACGAATACAGAAATCAAAATTTTGTTTTTAAAACGAAAAAAATGATGGCCATACTAAAGCAGTTAGTTAAATTTTCAAAAATTAACTAAAAATGTTAGAAATCAAAACAATTTTATAATGCACTCCACACGGCGACTTAAATACATTATAAAATAGGCTAGACTGTCAACATTAGTATAAATATTAGTTAGCATTAGAGCCAGAGGACGATTAGACGATGAGATGAACAGACAACTGACATATGACAGACGGTATAGACACCACCATGGACAAATATGGACGGAGAGCCTAAATTCTGAGACTGTGTTTCCTGACAGGACGCATGTGCAGTGCACCTATGTTTGTGGCGGGAGATAAGATGCACGCCCTGCCTCTCCGAAGATACGTCGCCTAGTCAAAGGGTCAATCGTCCAGTCCAAGTGTCAAATGACGGTCACACTGAAGACGAAAACGAGTACATGAGGCGGTTAGAGACGATAGTTAAATTTGTAAATCTGTTCCCTTGATCGATTAAATTAAAATCTAAGGACAGGAGGTTTGGAATTTGGGTAAAATTGGGAGGAAAATCACTTTTGTAGAGATTTTGGGCAGTTGATTTTTGGAGCTAATGGTTAGCATCCTACCTGTCCGACGTGTCTTGAGAGGCCGAAATGTCTTCAGACGAAAAGGAAGATCCGGTAAGGCTGACGGCGAGTCCAAGTCGGAGTTCACCTGGGATGATCTCCTCACTCCGATGAACTCCGGTCCCAACTTTGGACCGCCCGAAGCCTATGCGTCTCTTTCGGCCTATTAGTTGGTAAATTTGTGAGTTTTGAATTTTGTCAAGTGTGTAGAGAACGAAATTAGTCAACTTTAACCTTAGGACCTAATGTACAGAAAACCTTATCCTATATAATGTAAAATAAAAAAGTAAACTCCGCCATTTTGCTAACTGTCTTTATGCCAGCTAGGTAGGACTAATATGCACTTGAAAGAACGGAATAAAGAATAGAATTTTTGCGTGAAGCTAATTAGAATAAATAACCAGAACTGAAATTACAATAATTAAAAATGACATAAAAACAAGAATGAAAAGATTAAAAGTAGGACTGAGTGTCAGTTTTACCCGTGGCGGAGAGTTGGGAGGTCGAATTGGATTTTTTATTCAAACCCAAATTCTGACCTAGGAGGCGTTGTGGTCCAATACTCATTCTGTGCCCTCGTGGTCGATCCATCCCACCTGGACTACATGTCACAGCCGTGTCACTCAGACTTCCATCTACAGAAAATATTGGTTAAATCCATATAATAATTACGAGCATGCTATTTAATCATCCGCTTTGCCGAGAACAGCCTTAAATTTTCAATTGTTGCATAGAATTTACATATTGGCCCTTAAACTGGGAAGTTTGAAATGAAAAATTTTTGTTGACACAAAATTTCGGTGGTTTAAGCAATCTCTAACGTTATTTTTATTTTAAAATAGATTTCCTTTAATTTGGACTGATGCTATGATTTTTTTAAAAACTGTCTGATTACTTACCAGCCTTTTCTTCAGGAGGCGTTTCCGAGGACAAACTCCGTGTACCCAGGGCACGTTTGGGATGACGCAAGGTGTACTCACTACGAGAAGGGTGCAAAGATAAATTTCCAGGGTTATCAGTAACATTATGGCTATTTAAGGCTGGCTTTATACTCGACTTCGACTTTGCATAACTTTTACGACTTGCAGAAGCGCTAGTAGGGTTAACCTTAGATTTAGCACTACCGCTAGTTTTACCAGGGCTGGCTACACTACCATGGCCTTTCGGTATACTGCCAGCAGTATCGCTTTCTGTGCTCGGCGCTTTCAAAATTTTATTTCCAACTTTTCTAAATTCAGGCGCTTTTGTACTACTAAAAGCTAAGCGGCGTTGTGCTTTGCTGCTAGACTTAGCCTTAGCTTTGGCCTCTAGGTCAGCATGCGCATCGGCTAATTCGTTAACTTCTTGTTCTTTTTCCAGTAGAACATTATTCCAAGAATCAACTGACATAGTGCTTCCGGCAAGGCGGCTTCTTACTGAAACTATAACATGTCTAATTGAATCAATGGTCGACGTCAGGTCTTCGCTAAGCCGTCGGCTAAATGAAGCTCTTCTAATTGGTATTGCAGCGGTATCAGGCGGGGTTGTGTCATTATGACTAAAAGTGGCACTACGAAGATACGAAGTGCGAATTGGGTTACGGCTATGGCTATGACTCGTAGTAGCGCCAGCGTTAAGGGTATCAGCTCTGGAATAGTTTGGACACGGTAAATCTAACGACAGGTTTGCCCGCTTTCTGAATAGAGTCAGCATTCCAGAAATAAAATCAACATGCGATTAGCATGCAGAATTTTGACGACAATATAGATTTTGGTTATTTGTCGACACCGAGGCCATACCTCAAACGATTGGGATTTTCGCTCTGAGTCGAGAAGGCACTAGTGACACTCTCCAAATCCGAGTCAGCCCACTCCCGATCAGGTGAGTGTCGTCGAATTGACCGGGTCGTCATGGATCCTGAGCCCCCTGGCTCATCAATACTGGGTCCCCTGGAAGAATAGGACGAGGAGGCGGAGAGGGAGGACTGCATACGGGCTTTCACGATTCGGGCCCGCTCTTCGATATCCTGGAAATTACGGCATTTACAAAAATCAGAATTTTTGTATTTCAGTAAGATCTTTCACAAAAATTTGGTTTTAAATAAATTCTACGACGAATCAAGGTCACTGACCTGTGCCATTCTCTCTCTGGCAGGTGGGATGATAGGGAGCTGTCTTTTCTTGGGTGATCCCTGGGGTGTACCTGAAGCGGACCGATAACTCCTTGGTGGAAATTGAGACACGAAATCCGCGGATTCCCGCTCAGTCCGCATTCCGGCGGAATAGGCAGAAGTCTGACGTGGAGGACTCTTTGAACGGAATTGTGAGGGCATCGTGACTGAGGTCGAGCGGCGTCCAGCACCCAGTGGTTCTCGTAAAATACTTGCGGATGAATAGGAGTCAGAATCAGAGGCCACGCGGCGGCTTAGCCGTGTATTATCCCGGCGGGATTGACTCCGCTCAACTGAAATGTCATCTGGTGGCGGGCTGCAAAGCATAAATGAATTTATGAGTCATCGTAATCGCATGTGTAATCGCAGGTCAGATGTCAATTGCGAGTTGGTTAGAGTACCTTGAGGAACTGGAAATGGAAGCAATTTCAAGCCGCCGCTCGTAGTCCACCTCCGACATGTCCGAGTCCGACAGGCGAGACGTCGTGCTCGGAGGTGAGAGGTGTTCTGCTGAGGTTTGACCCAAGTTGACCGTATCCGTTTCTAGGTATAAATTCGACTTCCGCTGCAGACAAAGAAAAGCCTTGTATTAGAGCGAAAACAGTCAATGTGTATCAGTGGCTCAAAGGCTTCGACATTCAACAGGAAATTGCTAATTAATTGAGTTACGCCGCAGAACTCTTCTGGACAATAGCAGTTCAGCGGCATTGGAGACAAAAGCCATAGAAGACGCTGCATTTGACAGGAAATTACCCATTTCCGGTTAGCAACTGTAAATTTAATTGATTTCTTCCTTGGAAGCTAATCGGAAGTGCCAGCTTAAGCGCTGCTATGGTTTCGTCGTATGATCATGATCAGAGTCAAGCCATAATATTTGGTAACACTATTTTTTTGGATAAAAAGTCTGTATTTAAAATGCTATGCTTTCAAATTGAAAATTCAACATTTAACTGACCTCCCATGAGAGAAAGTGCCACTCGGGTTCATCGTCGAGTGGATTTGTGGAAAGTTCAACAGAGGTTTCACCCAAGTAGTCAGCTGCAGTACCGCTCGGTTCACCGTCCCACACGGACACGTGGAGCATTCGACTTCGAAGTTCAGAAAGGCGAATTGGGGCAAAGATGAATGTCTGGTTCCAATGTGGGTCCCGGGTTTGGGAGAGGGTTCGGGTTCGGCGTTTCCATTTTTCACTGAAAATTATTAAAAATACCCATTTTAAAAGACACCTTAATGGGCATTTTGTATGACAGGCTCTGATTAAACCCTATCCTTATATAGGTCAGGGTCGAACAGCAAATACAGTGCATTATATACATTTTAACTTGTGTTGATTTTGCGCTGCACCATGGCTTAGCATAGATTATGCTTTCTCATGTCTAATCAGAATCCAATCCAATTACTTAATAAGCTTATCGATATCAATATTGCGATGTCGATAGCGCCTAGGATCGCCCATGTGAAGCTATGGTATTTAATTATGTGTCGAAGTAATGCATTTATCGGGTTTCCCGGATATTTTTCGGACAATAACTGAAATGCGAGAGAAAACTAATTTAGGCTGTCTCAAAAATACATTCTAGACGCATTTCGAGGGCTTCCGTTTGGGGATTGGGTTTTGGTTAAGCTAATCTCAAAAAAGAAATATCAGCATTTTTGCAGCCTTGAAAATACGGCTATGGACTACGGTACGGGAACGGGAAAGCGAGATCTGAACTAATTGTTTCATTTGATATCTCAATGGAGCGCATTTGATTTTCTTGATAATTTTAAGAATATCTTCTGACGGTTACACGGATAATATGCCGTTTTTAGCCGCTAAAACTTGGTGCCAGAAGTTTTGCGAGAGCGCAATTATCGCCGCAACTATATTCCAAGAAATCATCAATACATGAAAATTTGACATACCTGGGGTCGGGCAAGAGGCACAATTTGGCAAAAGGGTTTGGGAGTCCATGACGTGAGGTGAGGTCAGTACCGGAGAGAGCCGTGACTGAGAGTTGTAGAAGTACAGGATCGAACCAAATCTTGAGTTGAATCTTTGCCTGCTGCACGGGTCCAAAGCGAGGAAGGCGGGAAGGGTCAGGGGACGTGGGACTGGTCACTGTCACACTCGGCCGTCGCACGTGCTTATTACGAATACTGAGGTAGCTCATTGAGCTCGTTGCCCCTGTCACACCACTACTACTACCACGAGGACCTTGTGCCCCCGCCGATCCACCTGCCGCTACTCAGCCCCAACCCACCGGGGGCAATGGGGCGGGCCACTACTAATTCCACTTGTGTGTCTTGTTTCGACTCTGATATGATCTCATACACTTCATTGTACATCTTGTCCGCTAATGGCCTGCAAACAGAAATAATTCAGTATTAAATGACGCAATTAAGCAGTCAAGCATTCCCGGTGAAAGTAAAAGTGAAAGTACGAAACCCCAACTGACCTTCCATTCCATTCAATGACCTCATCCCCTGGCCTTAGTCTTCCGATTTGGTCAGCAATTGAACCCTTCTTCACCTTCTCCACCACGGCTACCCACGCGGCCTACTTCCAGCACCTGTCCTCCGATGACCTTCAGCCCCAAGATGTTTGCTGACGAGTTGGTCTGGCCTTCACGAATTTCTTTCTTCAGAATCATATGGCCCACGAGCTTCGTTCCATCACTATTTGGCCGCCAGGACACGGGGTGCTGCACATGAAAGGTCAAACCAATTAGTTGCCATTTTTTTATATTGTGTAACATTTATCGAACAAAACAAATTACTGCGAAATTCTGACCCACTTTGTCTAAAACATTTACAAGTTAGTTCAAAGCGCTTATTTTAACGTAATCAGCGTTTGAATTACAAGTTTAGTGGATAAGTTTAAGTATTGTCCCACGAGCTTCGTTCCATCACTATTTGGCCGCCAGGACACGGGGTGCTGCACATGAAAGGTCAAAACAATTAGTGATCATTTTTTTTATATTGTGGAACATTTATCGAACAAAACAAATTACTGCGAAATTCTGACCCACTTTGTCTAAAACATTTACAAGTTAGTTCAAAGTAGGGGTCGCATTATCGATAATTTTATCGATAAATTATCGATAAAAATATTATCGATTTATCGATAATTAAATATTTATTATCGATAATTTCGATAATATGTATGTCACGTTTGCGCAACTTCTTGACTACTTTTTATTTATTGCGCCGGTTGTACGCGGAAATAATCTAAGTTCGGCGAAGGTATCTGTACATAAAAGGGAAAACTGGAAACACACTTCTTCGCGAAGAAAACCTTTACTTAATTTGAAGTTTTTGTATTCTGTACTCTTGATTTTGGATTTTGTGGAAATTGCGATTTTAACCCAATTTTGATACTTTAGACAATAACTTAGAAAGAAATGTCTAAGGAAAATCCAGACAAAACCACTAAAACTAAGACGACTCCAAAAAAGTTCGTAGAAGTAATTTTTTACAAATCAGATCAAATTTTATCGAAAAAATTAAATTATCGATTAATCGATAATTAAAACCCCGAATTATCGATAATTATCGATTATCGATAATCCTAAAAGTCATCGATAATGCGACCCCTA
>VNWX01001419.1:0-15230 GCA_009869905.1 Ceratophysella communis | reverse complement strand
GGCATGTTAATGTTAACTAGCTTAGGCTTGCCTTGTTACTTATTTATGATAAAAATGCAAGGAATTTCTACGTGCAAATTATTATTTTCTGAATGCATCTAAAAATTCCTCACGAAAATTCCGCTTAAAAAAATCTTCCAGCTTTGTTGATGGATTAACTTAAAAACTTTAGAATTAACTAATCCTTGGCCCTAATGGCGCTTCTAATGAGCCAAAAGTCAATATTGCGCATTTTAAACATCGAATTTAATTGAAAGATTTAATTACCTTGTCTGAAGATTATCCGTAAAACTGTTCATGGAAATTTTGTCCAGTAGAACAAAATCTCCAACCCCGACATTGTCGTGTAGAGCCATTATTTCGGCCCGGCGTATTCACCAATCAAATATTCTCACTAAAACAAAAAACGCACAGAATAAACACAAATTAAGGGTTGAATGCACTTTTAATCTTCACTATGCAGTTGTAGGCACTACTACTGGTTTGGTTAGAATTTGTAACTGTCTCAATGATTCCTTAATGGCGACACAGCTTATTTTTTACACCAGAAAACAGCAAAAAAAACTTATCCTACAACTCTAAATAAACGGTGTAATAAATAATCAATTAATTTATTGAGAATTTTTTTCCTTATTTGTACGCCGTTCAAATAAATTATGTCACTCGAAACCACACCGTAATGCTTACAACGGAAATAAAAATTGGCGTCCGGCGTCGAAGCTAAACTATTTTGACACTGCAGAATGTATGGCTTATATTTGTTATTCACAAAGAAATGACGCCAAAAAAGCCGCAAATATTACCTATTCTGTAGTATGTGTACACAACATGGAGAGACTGACGTCCGTGCTCTGTGGATAACGCTCACTTCTCAAATGAAACTGAAACTGAGGAGTTCGTGTGTACGATCGAAGTCAATTCATATAAAGCTTTTAGCCTGTGCAAAAACGGCTTGTGTTCGCGTTCGCATTGGCCTAATGTAAAAGCTTCATTTTTTGCACAGGAGGGCGAGTCACCCTGTCATTGGGAAGCTAGATGAGTCAGAATTTTTGAAATGTAGTTTTTAGCGCAGGCTAGAATTTACTCGGGTTTTAGCATTGAATAATGCATAGCATGAAGCTTTAATTCCATGTATATAAAATGAATTTACTAGCTTTTGCCCTTTTGCCTGTAATATTTTTCCACCGCTTTGGACTCACACAACGCTTTGAGTTAGAATTATTACACCAGAAAACCTATAGTAATAGTACAATGCCAGCTAAGCTGGCTACAAACGGCTGATTGTGTGCTCAAGTGTTATGTGGCCGTATCATCTTCCTTATCTCGTTTCCCCTCCTGCCGCTAGTTTTCCTGTCATATGTGAAGTAATAACTTTGAAACTCATTGTTAAGGGCAGTAGAGTGGCGTTTTCTGGTTCAGAAAATCAGGTTTTGAAAATAGAATTAGAAAATTTAAGGGTTTTTAAGATAGAATTTCGACAAGGTAGCTAATAATTAATAGTGTTTCAGGGGTCATAGCCTCGGTATTTCAACGTAGTCGTGGAATTCANGTTTCAGGGGTCATAGCCTCGGTATTTCAACGTAGTCGTGGAATTCAAATATTAGCGCAATTAGCATAGCGTCCGTGCACGGTTTTAAAATGGCATTCAGGGCAGGATATAGTCCGTATTTCCAGCGTTTGAATGGCTGTGTGTGTGCCACGTTGGATTACAGGCAAAATCGAAGCTAACAGCTTATTTATTTAAATTAAACCTGTTTTCCGATTTAGGATATAAGCAGATAACTGACGGCCGATAACCTAAAATACATTTCAATATAAGCATGATCTATTCATAGATTCCACATATATTTATATCGAATCTTAAGCTTGTAGCTTATTTTGAGCTGCATGACCAGTCCAGCCAACGCCCCAAAAACCAGCTATAGGCTCTGACAGATAACATAATTTACCTAGAATGTCCGAGTAATATGCTTATTAGCATGTCTCATGCTCGGAGTTCCTCGAATAGGTAGACAAATAGGATTTTCATTTTTCATTAAGCCGACTGCAGAAGTGCTCAGGTAGTCCAAAATCTAATCAGAATCAAGGTATGCATGCATGGACGATGCGTGGCTTCTTTTACCTGGTTTCTCGCTAATAAATATAGACAAAGCGGCAGGCAATAATATATGAAATTAGGTAGACCAAATACTTATCTCGTATTTGATCATTTTTGTAGGTATGCATTATGTACATATGTATTTGTCTGACGATGGGCTCATGTCTCCTCTTGTTTTGCATATTATTTTGACAGACGCTCTCGACTGACAGTTTTGGATTTTAATTTATTATTATCAGGCTTGTAATATTAATTTGTTATCTCGTAGACATAGACAGGGAAATTGTAATTAATATGGAAAAATTTCTATAATTTTAGATAACGGGATATTACAGGAGAGCTGGCAAGCTTAAAAATCGAATGCATGATGCATTGCCCATCTGTTATTTTCAAAAAATCTTTAGCCGTTGAATGGGTAGCTACCCTGGTGGGTACCAGTCATATTCGTAAAAATACCTAACGTGCTTCGAAAATGCTGTAAAAACAAGGCTCAAAATACAACGAAGACTCAGGATGCAAAATATATGGTTGTTGGGTAATCCAACGACAGATTACTAGCTCAAGGCACTATAGACCAAACAAGAAAATAATGCCAGTTTTTATTGCCAGCTATTTGAAGAAGTCGTCCACCCCCACACGCTGCTGTTGAACAGTTTTACTTTTCTTCAAGTACATTTTTTTCTGAAGCCCATATGATGAGACTGAGGAGGGTTGTTTTGTAAATTACATGTCTCATAATCCGAATTTTATAGCTTTGTGTGGCGTAACTAACGAATTGAACGTAAGCAGCGAGCGTGTGCTTATTTTATGTGCGGATTTGACATTTTTGCAGGGTTTCGTAATTGGCAATTCATGAAAATGCTTGCAAAAACTATGCATGCTTAGCAATGCTTACAAATGATAAAACTTTAATACTTTTTGAAAATCAGTAATATTAACACGGATAGATGATATCAGAAATTCCAAATGTACTGCCAATTCTTCAGCAAAATGCTGTTAGCGGGCATGCTGATGAAACAAAAGCCTAGAATTCAATTGAAATTATCATTTAATGACATCAGTAGCAGTAGCAGTGTCTGTGGTCTGTAAAATACTAAATTGAAATTTGACTAGCCCGAGAATTTGTGCCTCGGTTGAATGAACAACGGAAGGCCTGGCAATCGACCAGCTATTAACTATTTACTACTTAGAATTTCAATGATTTACGATTTTATGATTCAAACTGACTGAAGATCTCATTAAAATGATGTATGGTGATGAGCTGTTATAAATTGTGTGATGATGCCATGAGGGCTATACTAAAAGCCCGAAATGGAATGGAATTCCTATGTATTAGAGATTCTGATTCTGACGCTCATCACATCATCGGGCTTCCGCTTTTCCGTTTCGATGCTTTTTGAAGTGTGGAAGGAAATGGGAGCTAAAAGTTTCCTAATTTCTGATCTGATTGTTAGTGTAGAAAGGACACAATGGGGTTAATGGCATGAGAAGTATTGATCTTCATAATGCCGGAAGTTCTGCCTATCAAAAATTCATTTTGTATGGCTATCAAAATATTTGGCATTGAAGTAACACGATACAACTTTCAGGCTTAATAATAATCAAGTTTTAAATTAAATGTGAAATCAAGAAGTACCTAGCGTTTCTTATCCGATAATTTTGCATAATAATTAATAGCCACTGAAATCAAAATCTATAAATTTCCTGTGCCTTTAAAAAAAAACAGAAATGCAGGAGGGAAGATTATGCAAAATTATGCACTATGCCCCCATATTATTACATAGTATTGTTATTATGCATTAAGCATTATTATGCATGAGCCAGGCTGTATTTTAAGAAATTAAAATTAATTAGTTATGAATATTAGCTGTTGATGATGACGAGGTTCCAGTCGGAATTGGAAACTGTATTTTTTTATTGTTAAACGCCATTCGTATATTTTAAAATAAGTTTACTAAACTTACGGCGTTCCGCACTGCCATCTGTCTTATCACAATGCAATCTCTCGTTAAGTAACAGATGCTCACTGAAATCTCATTTTTGATGCAAAAACGCACGGGAAGATCGCGTGGAAGAGCACTCAAAAATGCAGGTTTTTGGATTGGAATTTGGAATGTATCTGTGTAGAGTAGATTTCGTGAATCCCATTCAAAACTCACAAAAAAACTACCATGCAATGCTGCTCTATGCTGCGTGTGCATATAGCTGCACCAAATCTTTGAACGGCGAAGAACCAAAACAGTAAAAAAAATCTCAATGCCAATTCCCGTGTTTTTCAGTTCTGTTCTGGTCTGGCAAAGAGGCACACACCAAAAATTTCCCGTTTTTTCGCCCTGGCCCTTGAACATTGAAACCAAAATTTTAAATTATTTCAAAATAGTTTCCGGTCACCACCACCCCACATTCAACGTTGTGCGGCGTACACGTGCTCCTCGTGACCTGCGAATGGAGAGTGGTATTGGACACCGACGACGGACAAGGACGTGACCTCTGACCTCGTGGAACGTTACAATAAGGTTCAGTTTTCAGTGAGTGCCATTTGCCATTTGATTCAAGGTTCAAAATTCGAATCTCTGATCGTTGTCAGCTGCTAACGGACAACGAATCAGTCAGATGCAAGATTCATTCCGATTTTCGATTTTATTTTTCAATTAGTCTTTTCGAATTCCATAAATAATAATAATTAGTTAATGAAGCCCTCAGTTATTCGCTAATCGCTCGTTTTCGGGCTTCATAATTTCTGAAGCGAGAGGTGTGTGTGACTTGTCATCGAATCCAATCATCAAATCCAATTAATAATTACTTTAAAAAATTCAATTTTCAATCAAGCCTGCAATTCCGAAATTTATTGGCACATCAGATTACATCGCAGATAAAAAGAGAATGTGTGTGATCTCGGGCTCAAGTCCTTATTCGAATTTAAATGGTAAGTTGTATTAAGCCTGTTAAGCTTTACAAGTTTAAACGGAAACAATGGAACATTTGTCATACATTGTGCATTGTGCATAATTAAAGTGGGACACAGTCTCTTTTTTCGTACTAAATTCTTTGTGCACGATGTAATGCATTGATCAGCGATCTAACAACACCATCGTCTGTGGCCTATTGAAAGAAGCCGTACTTTCACGTTGACGGTGCATTTTAGATTGTACGTATCAATTGTTGAAAAATGCATGTTTGTTTAGTCCTCAATTCATTTGTGGTGTAAATACTTTGTTCTAATTGCAATTGCAATTATCACGATCGTTATTTGTACCACTATTGATCGAATTGTGTGGGTATCAGACCGCCACAATTCACGGAATGCCGAGGCGTTCTATTCAGCATTCTATTTTGTATTTAGACTTCCTATTTACCAGAAAAAAATGCTGTCTGATGCTCATACTTTCTCTGATCTTTAACCGGGGTTAATTCAGAACTTTAGCTTGTACAACGTGCAAAACTTAACATTAATTGTTAACTTTGCTATAAAATGGTTTGATATAGTTGCGAATCTGATGCGGTAAAAGTTTAAACCTAGGTATTTTGCAACGGTCATAAGTCGTAACATTCTCTTACCCGAATTTGTTGTATTCGTAATTTTGCATTTCGTTCGTTTCGTCACAGTATTCTCGAAAAAAATCGTTAAGAATTTTCTGAAATACAAGCTACCTGATCCACTGAAATTCCAATGCAATGAAATCTAAATTAAGTGGTTGTTTATTGCTTATAGTATCTAAAGATAAGGTATTTTTAAAATTACGAAGTTGAGGGTATCCCAGTCCCAGAAGTGTGCCAGTTAAACGGTTTGAAATACCTAATTATTCAAATCCATTTCATAGTGAATGTTCAGTTCAATGTTCAATACTGCTTTGATAAAAATGTTTAAAAAATGTTTGCCAAAAATAAAAGTATGATATATGCCAATAAAGGCGTTTCTTGCCGATATAAAATTAAAAAGGTAATCTTGCTCCTGTCTGGCACTTAAACTATCTAAACAAACAAAAATAGACCCTCGTTCGTTGTTTGTTAAACTTATCATGTCGAATTCGAGTCCATGGTCAACAGAACGAATAACTGAATTGCTGAGGTCACAGTCGAAACAGGCTGATAAAATTGTAGGGTATCCTATCCAGTTGAAGCTTGAGATTTTGATATTAAATATTTGTAGAAGTAAAGAGTTAAGCTGCCCGTTGCCTCTTGAATTTACTTACATTAAATAAATACATAAAAATTACTTATGCGTTTTTGCATTTCGGACTTTGATTGATAAGCCACAACACAGCACAGATGGTTTAGCCAAGTGAATTGTATTTGTATTATATTTGAAAATTAGTTCGTTTTATTGTATTGACGGTTTTGCGGAATAATTAATTGATATTATACTGGCGTTTTTGCAGGGATTCCCAATTTTTGCCGGTGATAGTTATGATTATAAGATAAACAACATTGCAATTCAGCAAAAATATCCGAGTGAAGGCCGAAGACTCTGAACACATAAACTTATCAGGAGCAGACGGTCAGCGGTCATTTCGCCGGACGACAGACGGTAAGCGAACTGCCATTTGCAATATTTTATATTCTGCATTACTGTAAAGAAGCAATAATGGTGATCAGATAGATCAGGTCTTGAGTCTACATTCGAAATTTTTACATAGAGGCGTGAAATACAAGCCTTCAGAAATTTCCAAATGAGAAGCGGTTCACTGCTATAATAAGTTTAGGTCTACGTCTGCTAATTTTAATTTTAAAATTTATTTCGACAGGATGATCGTTTAAAAATGCGGCGCAACTTGTCGATGAATTTTTGACATGATAGAGTATCAGCTTGACGTCTGGTGTATGGTAACACGTGCTACCAGCATTGCCATCACCGAATAAATCATCCGTGAAATTACCAATTTAGATCTGCAGGATGAAGCTCAGCAATTGCTATTTAGCGTTTAAGCATTCTCAATAACAAGTACCAGTACATATCAATTAACGTTGTAGCTAGCCACATACTAAAATCCAGCCAATTCCAAGCTGTCCTGGAATTTTCCTACAGAATCGCGCATAACAAACAATATTTTCGTTAATTGAAACTTGCACGTTGTTTGTTGTTTTGATGCTGTGTTTTGTATTGTCCAACTCGCGTTGCACTTGACCTTTGATCAATTCGAAATCGTATGGCTAAAAATAATACTTATTCGATTGCTTCGTGACGACAAAGCTCAACTGCAAAGAGGTGATTTACATGATTTCATTAATTCGTCAATTTTAAATTCAGTTCGATCTTCAGTACAGAAATTAGAAACAAGGAACTCAAATGACATGCTAAATAATACCTAGCCCTGCCCTGGCCCTGGCGTTTATCATATATTTCCTCATCATGCGGAACTAGACACCCGGAATTTTCAATGACGAATCAATTATCATTTTTAATACCCTAATTTGCAATTGCATTGCAATCTATTAAGTAATAATTTAAATTGCTACAGAGTAAGGTTTTGTTTTGTCTATGTAATCGTTATCGTTAGATGCTACATAAGCGAACTCAAGCGTTTTCCTTGCGAGCGAAATGCTAATATTGTATTGTAGGGATGGAACATAGAACACATTGTGCTAATTGGGAATCCTTGCTAAAACGCACGGCTAATAAGTCTAACCTTCAGTGAAGCTTTTGAGTGATAGCTCAATGTTCAATAATGTTTCGTAGCCATAGCTAAACACGAAAAGTTTAGTAACGATGATAAAATGATGCGCCTTTTCAAAGCACACAGCTCGATAACACGTGGATTTGCATATAAATTTTAGCCAGACAGGTGACAGGACTTAAGGCAAATAGCTGAAATGTATATCTAGGCATGTAATGTAGGATTAGGTTTAGAGTTTTTAGAGGCATCAGGCAGGCATAGTTGAAACGAGAATCAACGCCTCCCAGTCGCTATTCATTCCATTCATAGCTTGCGCTCGGCTCAGTTTTCATTATTTTCTTTTACGAGATATTCAACCGTAGAGTTGTCTCGTCAGTTTATTTTGTGCTCTTGAGCCGGCAGTTACAGCTCCACCGAAGAGTTCACAGGTCACAGTAATAATACTGTAACGTCACAAGTGACGTGGGACGTTAGGGTAGCCAACAGCCAACTTGCTGGCTGCAATCCAGAGCTTATCTGTCGATGTCGATACGTTACGTACATAATTAATGCCCCCTTTGCTGTTCCGTGCACCTCGTGGACCGGGGGAGACTATGTGTACCGATAAAGTCTAATTTACCTGGACTGAGAATAGGGAAGTTCAATTTTTCAATAGCGTGCGTTTAATAGTAATTCAATATTCAAGGCTAAAGATAAACGAGTTCGCCAGGAAAATAATTTCAATAACTAATTATAATATTTTGGGGTTTGGTTCTAGAAATTCAGTTAGAAGTTTGAGTCGACTGAGCAACTGCAGCTCTGATCCGCTAACCAAAATGTCGGACGAGGAAATTCTTGCTCAAATCCTACGGGATGAACAATTGGAACAATTTTTCGTTCGATTGCGTGATGAGCTTCAGGTAAGCTTCCAATTTCAATGGCTTTTATTGTTTCAAAATATCATTGTTTCATTACGCAATTCACGTTATGTGTAAGTACGTGAATCACTGGGATGTTAGCAGTAATTATGGCATTTCTTTTGTATACTCTTTTAGATAACCCGACTTACTCATTTTGACTACGTAACCGCAGAAGACTTGACAAAAATTGGTATGGGAAAACCCGGAGCTCGACGCCTATTAGAAGCTGTGAAGAAACGAAGATCAAAATTACGACAGAAGAATATAGTGAATAAATTATTAGTAGGAACAGTTGGATCTCAATCAAAATCCTCAAAATTAAGTAGTTCTGGCAGTAATGGAACGAAGAAGAATACACTCGATTTTAATTCTACTACGCTTACATGTCTCATTCAGGAAAAGGTATGTTTCTTACGTAATAAAAACCTTATCGATTTATAGAAGCATAAATTATTCATCACACCGGGCTCCACGTTACACGTGCCATGTGCTTGGTAGCTGACGAAAGTTTTCTAAAAATAGCTTGACAATGCTTTTATGTGCCTATTGTTTGCTCAGGACTTGGAGTTAGGGCCGAAGATTGGAGATGGGTCCTTTGGCGTTGTTCTGAAGGGCATCTGGAAAACGCCGATGGGACAGAACAAGCCTGTTGCTGTCAAGGTTCTCAAGCAAGATGCAACCAATGTTCCAGGTGTGATTCAGGAGTTTGTCAAAGAAGTCCAGTCCATGCATCACCTCAGTCATCCCAATTTAATACGGTGAGTAAATATGGAGGCGGCTGGGCCCTGAAAATGCTCTTCAAGGCCTAAAAGCTAAGGGCTACCTTGGGCTACAATGTCCATCGATGCGTTTTGTTGTGTAAACATATCGGTACCCACTTTCCCCTTTAAAATTACATAACGTAATTTAAATGCGCCTAATTTTATACAGCTACAAGCTCTAATTCGGTAATTACATTTTCTATGCAAATATAGCGTTTCATAATACCTCGTGTTTAGTATTTGTGTAATGACAGGCGATTCCATGGAGATGGGGGTGTTTTTCTAATGTGAGCGATTACATGATGCAGTACCAGTACAGAACATGGATTAAAGGGCGTTCTGTTTGCTTGCATCATTTTGTATGCTTACTTTAGTTAGCTCATTGCATTATAGTTGAACTTATGAATAGTATCTGTTTTCGATTATCTGATGTTGATGGTCAATTATGACGGATGCGCCTAATTTACGCTTTTTTTCCAATTTCTTACTCAAACTCAAGACACATGCGAAATATATGACTAGGTAGCTTGTCTAATATTCATATTTTATTTCAACTGCGTTTTGAATTACGATTAAGCAAATATTGAAGTAAACCATGAATCCCCAAGCATTTATTTGTTTAAGAATCAGCTTTAAAATTGTTTTGCGATTCATTCAGATTGCACGGCGTCGTACTCTCCTCCCCACTGATGATGGTGACTGAATTAGCGGAACTTGGAAGCCTGCTGGATTATCTTCGGAAGCAGTGTGGACATACGTCAATTTTAGGTTCGTATTTAGTTAGTGAATTCTTTGGAATTGTCATTCGCTACATTGACGCAATATGAATTCACATTCGAGGAGGTGATTATAATTTTCAAAGCTGTCTCTCGTCTCGTTTCCGCGATTCCAAGCGTAAATCCCGTGTGAATTGCACAGTAAACAGAGTAATATAATTGTAAAATTTTGGGGCAATAATCATAATCATGGGCAGAGCTATTAGCACGTCGCACAGGAAGATGATGCTGTAAAGGTTAACATATACTTTCATCTTCACTTCAGCTCCCAATTATCTTCTTTCTGGTGATAATTTAATTATTCTTGTTTGCGCAAGAGGATGTATGAGTGCCTGGGTTCTGGGCTGGGTAGCCTGAAACATGAAACTCAAGTGAGTAACCTCGTTTTCGGTAAAGCGGAACGAAACCTTATGATGTGTGCAGCAGAACTAATATTCTTACGGAGGATAACGATAATGATGTTGCCGTGCCGCGTGGCACTTTCTTGTACCTGTCGTCGAATGCTATGTAATAATGAATTTAATTTTGAATTTTTAAATTTTCCTGCAGCCATTTGGAACTGGGCCCTTCAAGTAACCTCCGGAATGGCATTCCTGGAATCCCAAAGATGCATTCATCGAGATCTCGCCTGTCGTAACGTCCTACTTTCATCCAAAGAAGAGGTCAAAATTGGTGATTTCGGTCTAATGCGAGCTCTTCCCGAAGAACATGACTGCTATGTGATGACAGAGCGACAGAAAGTGCCTTTTCCCTGGTGTGCTCCCGAGAGTCTCAAATCTAAACAGTTTTCTCACGCGTCAGGTAATTTTAATACACGAAGGAAATGATCTGTGGTAGATGTGTGTCGAGAATCAGCCAAGCGTGCTATTATTAGTCTCTGGTCTCGGTTTTTTGTGGTAATAATGCATTCTGAACTGTTGATTGATACAGATACGTGGATGTGGGGCGTTACTATTTGGGAAATGTTTACGTTTGGTGAAGAACCATGGCCCACGCTCAATGGAAGTGATATTTTGAAGAAGATTCAGGAGGGCGAGAGACCGCATCATCCCAAAGCCTGTCCGGCTGATATTTATGCGATCATGAGGCAGGTGAGTGATGGTGGACAGCTCTGCCGTTGGTCGGTACAGAATATTAAATTACCCGGAAATGCGCTATTCTGGTCGTAATAAATTACAGGCATGTCATTAATTTGCTTATTTTACTAACAGTGCTGGGAAATTGAACCGGCTGCTCGTCCAACCTTCTCTGCCCTACGAGCGGAACTATCAAATAGATTTCCTGATACTCTCCAAGCCACACAGGCCTATCGAGAAGATGATCCAGAAAAACTGAATTTAGAGGAAGGCGATAAGATAACAGTAATCGATGGCAGACCAGATCATTTCTTCTGGAAGGGTCAAAACCAGAGAACGTATGACGTAGGGCTTTTTCCAAGATCTTCTGCTAGCCCGTTACGGCGAAGATTAGTTGATGATATTAGCAGACCTTTGCGAAATTCGATGGTAACTTCAATATTGACTCAAGCATGTTTTGTTGGCTGAAACTTTCTAATAAATACTGTTTGCATTGCTAGATTCATACCGGGCATGGATCAATCAGTGAAAAGAGCTGGGGCAGTCCGTCCTTCATTGACGAGGTCTATCTGAAAAATCCCATGGAGCCTCCAGATGTTGCTGGCAACGTTGTTGATGAGGAGGTCGTTGTTCCGCGATTACCAGATCGAACAAAGGGTAAATATTAAAAATGATTCGATTTTAATTTTGCTGTGTTTACTGATATGACTAGCCTGACCAATAACTTCAATGATGTTTCCAGGAGCTTCAAGCACCCTTGCCCCACTTCGATCATTACAAAAATCTCAGCAAATTCAGCAACAATATAGCTACTCCAAATTCAGTAATGAAAATAACCCTGAAATTGATTGGTCACAAATTCCAAAGACTTCCGTAAATGCTCCACCATCCCGCCCACCTCCACCTATGTTAAGTTCAGAAGGAATTCTTATAGAAATTCTCGAGAACGATAAGTCTCGAAACAATGAGACCACGTATCAAAGTCGACCACTATACTCCAATACCACCGCCACGGGTCTACCACCTCCACACCTTCAACAGGCTGATCCAGCACCAACCTTCTATGCAAATCTGCCCCCGGCGCCAAGAATATCAAATGCGGCCAGTACTAGCTTCGCAAACACCTCTTCCGTTTCTGGAAATTCTAGAATATATTCTCCTGTTCATTCAGTAGCTGATTCTTCGGAGTGGTCGCAGTATTCGGATTCAGTATATAATTTCAGTGACCCCCCTCGAACCGCATCTCCGGACCCGTTTGATACTTCAGGAATAGTAACGCCTACTTCGAATCCAAATCCAAGTCGATATTATTCTGTGGTACCCGCTTCGTCACCGTCACCGGAAGGGGCGTATGGCAGAACTCCTATCACCTCCTCGTTATCAGGACCATCATCACCGCACAAAAATCTATTCCAAGGTGATACGCTCATACCAGAACGCTATGCTCCTATTCCATCAGTGACCCAGCCAAACGATACGAATAACAATGATCATCTGAACGGTAAAAGTAAATCCTGTGTGAATCTGCATTCCGGAGAAAGCCCGTTGCTGCCACCTTTACCGCCGCCAGCCACTCAATCTCCCAAGAAAGTAGTGAAACCTCCGATCGATTTGCTGAAAAAACGAGACGCAGCGTTCGGGTGGTTGGATGACACTTTGGGGTCGTTGAGTATTGGAAAAACTCATTCTGCTTCCAAATTACCGGATTCACAGCCACAAGCAAATCAAAGCCAAATTCACAATCAATTCGAATCGAATTTCGTTGAGAAAAAGCCAAATTACTCCATAAAAACGGGTTCTGTTTTGGACAGCGGAGATGAAGTTTGGAATAAGCTAGCAGGAACCAGTGACCCTAAAAGTCTGAATGTGACCTCATCATCGTCATTCCAATTGCCACCTCCCCCGACAGTCTGCAGAAACATGCTATCATCCCAGAAAGTTAAAAATATTATTAGTGAATCTCCTAGTGTTCGAGTAGCTCCAGCTTATCGTAATCCACCCCCGCCGTTTCAGCAATGGGGCAACCCTAGTTCTAATACGGCTCCAGGCTTTCATGTGCTGAACAGTGTAGCAGGGTCAACTTCAAGGTCGGGCTCCCTCCCCTCCTACTCTCACGGCCCATTATCACTGCCTCCCAACGTGTCAGGAAACGGCAGTAGTAGCGACCAAAAATCGAAAATATTACAAGTAGCTGATCGTGTGCCAAGTGCAACTTCTGAAGAGATTTTTGAAGGACTGAAGCTTACTAATGGAGATGTTGACAATGCCGCAAAATTGCTCAAGGTTGGACAGCTTTTTAAGTAAGAAAAAATTCATTTGTTATTTTTATGCATTTATTCATTCGTGCATTTCCAAATTGGGTTTAATGCACGTGTAAAAGGGTGAGAGTGGTGCCGATGTCAGTTAAATAATCTGGAAGGGGATGGTTGTGCGTCATGCGAATTTGATTAAATTGCAAATTGTTCTTTTTGAATACCTATACTGTTTTAATCAGGTGCATGCTTCTCGATTTCAAAATGTTTACGTTAGGAAAAGCAGAATTCGACTTTCAATAGGCCTGATACTGATATCCAATTTTCAGAATATTCGATTTTACACGCATGCTTTGGCGCTTGGAGAAAGTTAACTTTCACTTGATATGCACTAAAATAAGCTTATGACTGGCGTCTTATGAGACCCCAGTCACGTCTCAAACTCGGCTAGAATATAAAATATTTTGTGCAAGCGTTGGCGTAAGCGTTTGATGTCATGTCCAACACAATTTTCATTTTTGCATTTTATTATTTCGTTCCAGATTGGGCCTTGGATCAAAATTAGACTGTGAAGTCGTTCTTGCATCAAATAACTGGGATATTGAAGCTGCTGCTTCAGCTCTACTTGATGGACTGCAGAATTAAATCCGCGTGTCGATGTGATGTTATAAGTAAAAATTCAAATCTGCGGAAAAACATCAAAGTCAAGATTCAAGCAAAATGCATTTCGAATTCTGAATTGAGCAACACTTCTCCGCCTCGTGCAGCAGACAGAATCTTCTCAACGATCGATGACGCTAGAAGATTGCAAATTAACATATTGACGCACGAGGAGAAAAGATGAGCTGTAGGCGTGATTTCGAAATGTTTTCGTTCCAACAAATCGTATGTATTATCATAATCTTGCCGATTCTAGAAGAAATAGCCAGTCATAAAATTCCGTTTCCGTTCCAGTACTGTTCCTCATACATAAACTTATGTATATTTTGTTATTTTTAAATTATTGAGTATTATCGTAGCAAGCTTTGACCTCTGACCTCGACGAGCGGCTTGTCCGTGTACAATCAACGGTGGATATTATTAGCTGTAGATACAGGGTTAAACTGCGGACAATATATTTAATGTGTTAATGTTTAAATATTGATAGTTTATGCGTCCGTTACAGCTAGCTTAACGGAACACTTGCAGAAATATTTCTCACAAATATTTAGTATGAACTGCTCACAGAAATTCTAATGTTAACAAACTGGACAATTAATTTAATATCTGCTTAATTTAGACTTTGAAACTTCGAACCATGAAAATGAAAGATCTCGTTTATGTGCGCTCACAATACTTACCAATTATATTTGTTTTTTAACTTCAGGAAAATAGTTGAATATCTTATATATGTATTTATTCATAGAAATAGAACTCTATTCAATGTTGAAATATAAAAATTCAGTTTTATTATTGTTAAGTAATTTAAAATTACCTAATTCGAAGTCTGAATAAAATAATACAGAAATACCTAATGAAATTCCTTCCTGGAGATGTAAAACGGCTGCTAAAATAAAATTATTTATATTGTCCATTATCTCCGCAGTTACTAAACTAAAAAAAATAGTATAATATCACGGAAAAACAAGTTTTACTGGACAAATCACTCATTTTTTATCAGTAAAAGGTTATTTTCTGACAGCAGGTTCGTGACAGTACTTTTTTTCAGACGTGACATTGTTAAATTTTAAATACTAGAAAATCGTTGAACAGG
>VNWX01001418.1:0-15236 GCA_009869905.1 Ceratophysella communis | reverse complement strand
AAATAGCTTTCTCGGAAAAATATTTTCTCGGAAAAATGTTTTCTAGGAAAAGTTTTTCTCGGAAAAGATTTCTCGGAAAAGTTTTCTCGGAAAAGTTTTTCTCGGAAAAGACATAGAATCTGTTACTTTCCTTCAAATATGAACTGGCTAATAAATAGTATTCCAGTTACATAAATAAGTAGCACGCATGTCATGCGGGTGCATTTGTAGATCTGTGCTCTGTCAATGCTTAATTACGAATTCGGGTTTAAATCTATGTTCTGCTTGCAAAGTCATTAATAGCTCATCTCAGCTGCAGCACTTTAACCTGTTGCCTGTTGATATTACGCGGGTATTGGGGTTGAGGATTAAGTTACATTGCGAATGGGCTTGCTTTGCTATCGAATGACTGCAAAATACCAAAATTATTAATGGCATATTTATGAAACATGGTTATTACGAATTCTGCAACCATTGCACAACATTGAAAAGTTTATTAATGGCTAGTGAATTCGGTGCAGGCAAAATGTGCTTGCATTTTCTGAAGATTGTTGTAAATTGTCAAGACAGCAGCAGCAGATACGATTCTAATCTAAATGCAAAATGCAAGTACTTATTGAGTACAGTATTTGCCATTTTCCGATTACCATTTACCATGGTTAAGTTCCACGTTCCAAGTTCCAAGGCTGTGGAGAACGTGATCCCGATTTCGCTCACAGTTTTGTAAAGCATTTAGATACTTGCTTTAAATATTAGCTATTATTACTGGTGAATCAGTACAGGGTTTCAATTTGATCAGGAAGAGAAGATCAGGCTTTAATGGGGTATTTGATATGGATTAAGTAGCAATTAGCTGAGAAATTGGGTTGGAATTAGTGCAGTAAGAAATGTTTTGATTTCACCAGCCGATGAGGATCCGTCATGCTGCACGCTGCACACTGAATCCGTTAGTCATTGGTAACGAGTTGAGTAATTATTGAGTAGCTATATCTGTATCTGTATCGTGTCAGGCGTCATTACTTGAGACGTATATTTGGATTTGGATACCAGCGAAATTGAAACCGAAACGTAGAAGATAATAAAAGTATTTGACTCCAAGTGCTAAATAATTCGTGTGCTCGGAAACAAATTCACAGAAATTAAAAGTGATGCTTTAGAAGTTGGAATTTGACATATTCCGTGTTTGGCTAACACGAGAGATTTACAGGGCAATCATAGTGGCATTAATTTTTCAGCTGGCATTGGCATTACTTATTTAGTCTCGTGCTGGCTCCTGGACGTAACATAAAGTATAGTGGCGTTGGCGTCGGCAGAGCAGGGAATAATTTCGGTGTCGTTTGACTGTTTCCAAAACTCCGACAATGCAATTCAACACGACTTTTGATCTCGCCCTGCTTCCTTTACCCAGCCAGCAGCAGCAGTGACCTCATGCCGCCTAGTTTTTCTAATTCTAGTCCCAAAGCAGCGTCAGGCAGGGAAGGCAAATCCTACATGGCAGGGCATGGCATGCGAATTATTTTGTCTCAGCTGTAGTGCAGTGTATAAATACAAAGTATTCCATGTTGTGGCCCGTGGCCCCTCATAGGCTGCTGTCGTGCGGCAGACAATAGAAAACGGAATAGAAACGAAGGTGGACTGGAAGTTAGAAGTTTATTCGATATTTTGCTTTCATATATTTTTCCGTATATGTTCCTACGTGCAATTTTAGGAAGAGCTCTCTCGCAGCTTACCTTGATAAACCCTTCTCTTCTATTGGAGCCAGGAGCTACCATGCAGTTCCAGCATAGTTTCTGCTCATTTAGCGCCTATCAGTTGATAACTGTAAACACTAAAGTTCAATAACTCATAATTTTTGCAAGAAGGGCAGGACGCTTTTCGCCTACACTTATCAGGTCACACTCTCTATACTAATCCATCGTTCATTCGCGTCAACAATTTTGAACAAGTAAATAGCATTGGTAGGCCTTGCAGTACCTGCTTATAGAAAACTAGGAAATTGGTACTTGACATTTCTTGTCCATTCAACTGTAGTTAGGAGAATAGACCTAAACCTAGGTAGGTAATCCACTGTATCAGTCAAGAGCATCCAGAACCAGAAGCTTGTATTTTTCAATTTATTGATTTATACTGCCATGTCTTAAGGGCATACAGGCAATTTTGGATGAGTGTTAGGCTGTGATTAGCCTTGTGCATTTACTTTCGCCGAGGGATGGATAACTTGAAACAATTCGTTGTTCTAAAAACTCCGGGGCCCTATTTTAGTATCGAGCTATTGTGCATTTGCGGTGTTTGTGGCTCTGGTGCTGCTATGCTGTGGTGAAACGCCTTCTAGTTCGCGTTGGCGTCTCGCGTCCTTTCTCTCGCTAGCTTGCTGCTAGCTTCAAGCTCTAACAACGGAGGCGGGTGACCCAGTTCATGCACTAAATACATAGTATAGTCTCGTGAATCGCTTAAGTTTAATTGATGAGGCTGCACAAAAAGTGGATTCTCCATTGAGCCAATGGTTTTTGTGGACGAGACCTCAAACATGCAACTTTAGGAAGGTTGACGTTGACTAGATATTCGGGAGTCAATAATACATTCGGAATGTTGAGTTAGCAGCATTCCAGCTGGGAGAGGGTTAGGTAGAAAATAGAGGAAAAAATAACACGGAAATCGTTGTAGATAACAAAACACTTGTAAGTCCTGTGTGGGAGAGAACTTCCTGTTGAGTACGTCATCATGTCTCCTCAGCAGTAGAACCAGTACCAGCAGCAGCAGCACTAGCTAGCTTCTAGCCTAGCCTTCTATTTTCTCCTAGTCCCCGGAGCGCAGGCGGGTCGTTCATACTAATATGAGAAAATTGTTTCAGAATTCTAAGGCTCCTCAAAGCAGAGGCCTCACACAGTGAGTGTTCTCGGGAGCGGATTCACACGAGACCTCAGAAATGTCAAGTGAAAACTGCTGTGCGTGGTTGAATGGAGATAGATCCTAGTGCATAGGCATAGTTTGTAGTTTGGCATACTACATAGGTACTAACTTCAGAGCAAATACATCCCTCAAGGTTCTGTTCTAGTCCTAGCGCTAGCCATTTATATTTCATGCCCCATGCCTCGCCTCCACCGCCGCATAACATTCTTAGGTACTATCAAACATATTTTGGATCTACTTTAATACTGATGTTTTTTTGTATTTGTGAATTACAGAGTTCGTGAAAGCGTTGGACTCGGAGGAAGATGAGAGAATACAAGATCGTTGTTTTGGGAAGTGGAGGTGTGGGAAAGTCAGCACTCACGGTTCAGTTTGTGCAGGGTATCTTCGTGGAGAAGTATGACCCAACTATTGAAGACAGTTACAGGAAGCAAGTGGAAGTTGATGGTCAGCAGTGTATGCTGGAGATTCTGGACACAGCGGGCACAGTAAGTGGTCTTGTCCGAACCAGCAGACTATTGTTTTCACCGCTGCATTATCTCGAGGCGGGTTTTTGAATGCCTGGCGTCTAGCGTAGGGCTCTTTTGTGTGGGCTCAAGATCAAGAGGTATTCCAACCCAACTCAATTGTAGACCTGTCATAGTCAATGATGGACGAACCACTTTGTTAGCGCTACCAGACAAGAGACGAAGGGACGTCGTCTCACAGTACTCCGTGATTACTCTAGACTGGCGTATCGATTACTCTGTGAAAATGAGGCGGGATCTATGCATCTACTACAATTTATACTTAATTACTCGTGTAGAAATTAGGTCTGGAATCTGCAGAAGGACGAGGCTTCTCTTCAAACCTGAAATCGGACTAGGTGGGTGGGAATGGGGGTTAATAGCTGGCATGTGTCCTCCGCTCTAGGCAGCCCTAACAAGAAATTAATTGGCAATTACGCCTCACAAAAGAGTAATTCGACGGCTTTTGTACATGGGCCAAACTAGATGCCTAAATTGGTGTCTCGTAAGATGAGCTAGCGCCGCCAGTCCAGCGTTGGCCTAATGTTATCATGAAAGAGTGAGTCTCGTCAAATAGGATTATCCTATTTGCAGTCTCCTGAACTATGAGCATTTTCTACTCTTCCGCTAATATAAATGCAGGGTCTCTCTGGTGTGATAAAACATCTGAAGCTAACACCAGCTATTTTTATTTTCCTAGGAACAATTCACCGCCATGCGAGACCTGTACATGAAGAATGGCCAGGGCTTTGTATTAGTTTACTCTATTACAGCCCAGTCAACATTTAATGATTTACAAGATCTAAGGGAGCAGATTCTTAGAGTCAAAGTAAGACCTAATTTTTAAAATATTTTTCCATTTGTAGTTTTAGTTTTTTAAAATTTGGCTGATTTTTTCTCTTGGGAACGACGTCTATTCCGCTGATTTGCTTTGAACTCATCCGCGTTCAATCCCAAGTCATTTGGACACGGCTGCAAATCTGGAATTTATGACCGTTCGCCAGGGATATAAAGTCACATGTCTACCTGAGGCTCTAATGTGAAGTTATTGACTTTTCCAGGACAAAGAGGACGTGCCAATGGTTTTAGTGGGCAATAAATGCGATTTGGAAGACGAGCGAGTGGTCGGAAAAGAGCAAGGTTCCAATCTAGCCCACCAATTTGGATGTACCTTCCTGGAAACTTCTGCCAAAGCCAAGATCAACGTAAATAATGTAAGTCACCCTCACTTTCTACCTCCCATTCATTTGAGTGTCTGAAGTAAGATTGAGTTTTGGATTAATTTGCTTTCTGTCTGTGTACAGATTTTTTACGACTTAGTGCAACAGATTAACAAGTTATCACCCGAAAAAAATAAAGGGAAACCAAAGCCAAGAAGAGGTTGCACTCTTCTATAAGACTGAATTCTGAAGATACACACAACATACAACCACTACACGAAGAAGAAAAGTATCAAACTATGCAAGATTACAAAGAAGAAGAAAAAAAACACCCACAATTCGTTGACTTCTCTGTAGCACTTGTTCAGTCTCTGTGTAATTACCAACAACAAATTAATTATTATATTTAAAACAAAAAATGAAATCCCAGTCATGCCATACGTGCTATTATTATCAATCTGTTATAATATTTGCACAGTTGTTTGTCAACCCAACTCTCTTTTGGTCTTCTCAAAACTCCCCGCAAACTCAAATCTCCTCCATTTTTTGCAGTTGTTAGTTGTTAACTCTTAGTTTGGAGCAGTGCTGTCACTGAGTTCTCTGTACCAAAATTAATTGCGTTTGTGGAAGTGACCCGGTTCAGTGGCACCCCGACAAGCTTTACAATTCCCCAATCCAATTGCGCTTCTAACAAGTTAATTAAATATTTATTGTGAGTGGAACAATCGAAAATGGGGTTCGACTTTAAACTAATTAAATCTACATGATTCGGTGAGAATATTTCTGTGTTAACTCTTTGCTAACTGGCACAAAATAGGACGAAGAAGCAGTTCTGTAGTTTGGCGTAAAGTTTGTAGTACCTTGACCCAAATGTCCAAACTAACTGCAACAGATACATGGTAACATTAGCTAATGGTAAGAAAAAAAATGAAGTTTCTCCTATTCTCCCCTATACATATTCCGTGGTTAACTAATTAATTGTTTTTGTTACTATATCTGTGTGTTGATTTGCAAAGAAAATATACATATTACTCTAATTAAATGTTAAGCTTTGTGCGGGATGCTTAAAGGTCACAGAGTCCTTCCTCCCACACCCTGTCTCAACAAAAGAGCACGGAAGGTGTTGCTTAGAAGCCGAGGAATAACAAGACACACGTCTCAGGCTTTCAATCATTTTTGAATATTATTAATTATTATTACTATTATTCTTATGATTACATACACTCCGAGTGTAGCAGAGTCGGGTAATTAAATGTTACATTATACTTAGAGTACTCAAAAAACATATTATATATTAATTATCAAAGAAGCTTCTCCGGACAGAACAAGAGTGCTCTACATTTTCCTCAATCGGCATCAACCTGGATTCTCTGTTCATCTCTTCCCGTGTGACATTTTTTACGCCAAAGCCGAAACATTCTACCCAAATTACTCTCTTCACAATTGTATCATCATCATCATTACAAATTCAGAACGTCGCTTAAGATTGTCAAATTACTCCTGTACTGAGAAAATCCATTATTATTAAAATATATTAATATAAATGCTACATATATAGTACAATCAACAGAACAACGAATTTCGTCCTGTGTTCTTGTCAGACTACTTATTCTCTCAAGTGAAAAATTGCCATGGATTTAGGATACATGTAGAGAAAGCATTAAATTGTTCATTATGCTCAGCGCGAGATGATTTTCACATGACATGACTAACAATACGGTAAAGTATTCAATCATTTAAATGCAGCTTTTTCAATGTATTTCTGTAAATCATTTTTCTATTCAAAAATGCTATAATTGCATTAGTTCTCTGATGCCTAGTGCATTTTGGCAATGTTATACAAAAACAAGTGGTATATTTTGATAAATTAGCTGGTTTTAATGCATAATAACTGAGCTGACATTTTTGGGCAAAATAATAATTGGCAAGATAGGGATAGGAGCGTGTAGCTGTAGAGGAACTAATGACTCAATTCAGAACTGTCAGACGGTGAAAAGTGAAATGTCCATAGACGAGTGAGTGTCAAGTGTCACTCAAGTTCAAGTTCTCTTTTTACAGGAGCAGGAACATGAACAGACCATGTTCTCCTGTCCAGTCTCTTGAGTTCGCGTCTGGGTGCTTACTTGACTCTCATCAGCGGACGGAAGCTCTTGATCGAGGTCATGCCTCCTCGTTTCATTGGACCAAGTTCCATGAAGCGAAGAGCTCTTGTACTGCTGCTGTGCTAGACTTGGACTTGGAAGCCCTATGCCCTCGTTCTGATTTCCCCAAGTTTTCGTAGAGTTTTCAATAAGTTGAGTCGAGGTTTCGAGGAAGGGCTTAGACCTGAGCACCTCATCCGTCCAAACTTCACTCTCTTCATCTGAATCTCCCTTCACCTCTCTCAAACTTTTCTTATTCTTCCTCACGACATTATTCCTGGTAAGAGGAGTTGGGTTTGAAAAGAAACTTTCACTCTGGCTTTCACTCCGCTCATCGGCTCGGCTTAGGCTGCTGCTGCTCCGGTTCTCCGAACTCGAATCGGATAATGGACTCCCGACTTTACTTTCTGCTTGAGTAGGCAGCGGCTGTGGTATTGTTGAGCAGGGACTCAGTTCCCGGTAATTCAGGTGTGTAATGTTCCCGAAGATCCCCAGAATGATCTTGTCGAGCATAAAGTAGTGGCTGCTGGCTGAGGTCTCCACTTCAATTGTTATCTGAACAAAGGAATAACGTGGGTTTAGATAAAGTACATGACATCTTCTTTTTCATTCGTACACCAGTCTTTCAAACATATCAAATACGTTTATAATTTTATAAGCAGCTTTAAACGACGTTTTAGAAGTACTTTTCCTCTAAAATTTATTTATTGTTGGAATCGGATTCAATCTATGAAATATAGGCCATTTCCCTATACCTAGCTGGTTTCACTTTATCCAGTCACAGGTCACAGCAGCGCCAGCTGCGTCTCAATCACTGCATGGAATTTTCCTTTACGAATGTTAAGGAAATTTTAGTAAGCAAAGGAATAATGTTCTATATATTGAAAAAATCAAACTGGGTCAAATTACACTGATCACCGTTTTAACTGGTGGTTTTGCAATTTAAGAGCTCTATTTATATTTGCATATGGCTTCTTTAAATCTAGCCTAAGCGAAGCCCGGCCAAAAACGATTTAAAAATTAATTTAAAACTAAATTAAACACGGTGCTAGGGTTTCAATGAATGTGCAATGTTTTTTCCCGCTGAACAAAAAATATAAATTAATTAAATATTACAAACGCATCAAAAATCGGCTTGGAAGCCGAACTTTTTCTCAACCGACATCTTTAAACGTAAAACATACATCCCAATACTATGTGAAAGTAAGAGCACAAAAATTACCGTAGTCTTGAGTCCCATATTAATCACAGCATCACACCAAGTCCGACCGTTGGAATAAAACGTTTCGAGCAGAACGTCGTTATTCGTTCTCACGAGTATTGGAAGTTCTGGATGAGCCAGAAATGAGATCCAGGCTTGAGTAAACAACTGATGCGTAAGTCGATAAGAAATAGTCAGTTTATTGTCTTTATTAGCAATGTGCTTGGAAAACCAAAGACCTTTGATTCCCGGTAAAGTTAGCACACCGGTTTCAAGAAAATGCTGACTTAGCTCTGGAATTGCAAGAGTTTCCAAGTCTTCTCCACTCTCTGTGTAGAAGTAGCGTCCACGAAATTTCCATAGCCGAGTATCCTGCTCTCTGTCCAGCGTCAGCTCGAAGCTCGACACGACGATCAGCAAGTAGGCGAGCGTAAGGAAAATTCCATTGTTGGAAGAAACCATTTTAAAGGAAGACAAGGACTCAGGCGAGATCGATTTATCTGGACGAAGACAGAGAATATACTGAACTGGAACTTGATCTCTTCACGACGACGGGCATTTCATCCCGTCAGCTTAATTTATAATCGAAGATCTCGAGTCAGCCAGATTTAAGAGCTTAAAATAAATAACACGGATGTACAGACAAGATGTTAATTCATCTTTGCTACAGGAAGCAAAGCTGGACTGGACGGACTTTAGCATTGTAAATTAAATACAATCTGGTAGAGATTAGTGATGATTTAAGCTTACCAGTATGACATATTCCTCTGCGTCAAATTTAACCGTTGCAAGTATTTACAATTTGTATTTGATAGACTCGATTGCATTTGCATAATGAACTATGACGCGGGGGTGGGTGGCTTTGCCAGTCACGAACTGAACAGCTGCACAATGCACGCAAGTTTGAGTGGCTCTCAAATTTAATTCCTATATAAAAATATGGCCACGTCACTGATAGAAATTAGTGCTAATCCCGTGTTGGACCGGAATTAATAAATGAACCAAGGCTTCAGAGACATTTGACATTATAAGATCTATTTTATTTAAGTAACGCTTCTAATTATTTTACCGCAAGCCAGAGCCAGAGTCAGAAAAAAGCAACCCAGGCGCGGTGTTTGTCCATGTTGGTACCCAATCGAGAGGTCAGAGCTAGGCGACAGGGAGTCATGTTTTTCAAAATTTAAGACTTGTATTTCTGGGCCGTGGTGTCCATAAGGTAACGTTAGGCGTTCCCGGTAAAATTTAATTTTGCAATACAGCCTTAAGCGGTCTCTATACCGTGGCAATAACTTGCGATACAAGGCTCCAGCAGCAGTTTGAGTTGAGGCGTCGTCAGCGATTGGTCCGGCATTGAACGACATCATTGACGAGCCAATCGGAACGCAGCCCACCAAAGTCGAATGGGAAACTTGGCTCCTGAACCGGTGGTGGGAGCATTCATTCAAGAACCAACGTTGTTTCAGTTTGCAATTTCAAATTTGCAATCATCGTCGTGTTCAGTCTTTTGTTTTTGATACTACACTACCAACTACTACTACTGGTTGTCAACTTTGTGCATCAACAGTTTTTCTGCCCGGTACCACTACCTTTAATATACAAATTCGCTTGGCTAGGTCAGACAGGGTCAAGAGGGACAGCGGACATCCGGAGACCGACAACGGCGGCGGCGTTCCGCTTCTACTTGCTTTCTTCTAAGCTGTCACAGAGAAGCAATTGATATCCGGGTTCGGACATAATATCTTTAATCATTAATTGTAAGCTTAATTTTCTAATCCTGGTGTGGGTCCTAGTTTGATTTTTTTTAGCCGATAAGGATAATTGAAGGGTGTTTGCTCTCTGTAAATCTAAGCCCTGAGTAAAAGTTCTTTAAAAGCACAAATGACAAAGGTGAAAATGGCGCTCATTATTTTTTCTAATGTCTAGGCTTGTTTAGACTTGCTGGGTAGCCAAGGCAAGGTCCGTTTGCCATTGCTTTGCGATGGTACTCCACTACATATAAAACATACCGACTACCGATTCAACTCTCTTGTGACTCATTTGAATTATATTTGGCTTAGCTATTTGTTTTATTTAGGCTTGAAGTCGGTGTACTTTTAACTTTCGTATGCCCTAATCCGCAAATATGCTTCAACCGTTTGCAAAATTCCTTATCTTTTTCTCCTCAGCGAACTCTAATAATTGTCATTCTGGCTCACGCGAGTGTTAAGTTATTATTTATTATTGAATTTAAATAATTCCAGGAAATCGGGAGTGCGTTTTGAACTTCAAGAAGAGATATTGCGTGTTCAAGATGAGTTATAAACCTGGAAGTCTGAATCATTTGTTGAGGATGTCATTACCGGATTCTCCGGCATCTCCAGCTCAACATTCACCAACACTATCATCAGTTCCTAAAGACGTACAAGATGATATTGTTGAAAGCCTCATGAGTGAAAAGGCCAAGGCTATCTTCCAGAAGCGAATTATTGTTGCTATGATGTTTACACTTGTCTTAAACTTCGCATTCATTTATTGGTCTGCATTCTTCTTCCATTTTAAGGAAGTTACGGAGTACGCATTATATAGTTTTCCATTGTACCCAATTGAATTCATGCTCTCGAAGGGGAAGTCATATACATTTGGCAGTAGTTTTGCCTTGATTGCTCTCATCGCGTCATTCGCTTATCAGAGTTCATGTAAGTTAATTTTCTGGTACAACAAATAAATAATATTGTACGATGGGTTCGAATAAATGTTATAAATTGGTAATCACAGGGACCCGACCAAACACTGGAAACCCTGCCAGTCGAGTTTGGAATTATCTGAAGTTTCACGTCCTCTTTCCTTTTTGGGCTTTTCCGTTGCTGGCTGGTCTTCTCGCAAGATGTTACTTTGGCATAACCGGACACCCATACAGTGTTCCGTATCGTTACGGATTTAAATGGTAAGCCCTCACTTTCTCGGGCGCTGTAAAAAGCAGTTGCGCCTACTGAAGGAGTTAATTTTTCCCAATTATTTTTAACAGCGGTGTACAGGACATGAGTTCCTGTTTGATAGAGAGGAATTTGTTTGTGACGTTCTGTGCAGCGTTTTGTGCGCTGTTTTTTACGATCCGGTTCCGACTTCATCATCAAAACATTATCAGATTTCCCGGTGTTGGAACAACATTCCTCCGGGAATTTCTCCTTACGATCAAGAAATCCTTGCGAGAAAGCTTTTATGAAGGCATGATGCCGATTGGCATTTTCTATGCAATTTATTTCGTTCAAGGTATTTAAGTACATTGTGTAGATAGTTTTTTCGCTTGCTACCTGAATTTATACAACCTATAATTAAATGATTTTCTTGACTTTTAGGTGACTACTTGATGGAAAGTGCAACTCAATACTACAATTTAACACATCCGGAACGCTATCCTGTAGCTCGTTTCTCACAGATTTTCAACCCTGAATTATTTATGTGGACTTTTGGAATTTCTACTCTAACTGTGGCTGTCCTGAAGATTGCAAATTATACTTTCCATTTGAGTGCTACTCAGGTATTGTGTATATCTTTAATCTATTTTCTGGTAGCTGGACCTGCCGTTTGATGGCATTCGTATTACTTATAAATTATTTATTCACAGAGACTGAAGTTTCCAATAGAGCACGAAATCTATGAGGAGCCTCGAACTAAAATGTTGATGGCGGAAGCGATTGGATCGAAAAGCTACTACTTGAAGTATTTGGCTTGCTATGATCTGAAACTGATTGGAACAAACCTAGAAGACAGACTAGTTGATATCTTCAAGCTTTCTCATCCAGGTAATATACATTGGCATTTTTGAACGCATCCGGTTTCATATTTTTAACAAAAATGAAAATGCCAATTTTCCGTTTAGCTTTTCTCTGTGTTTAGCCATTTGTTAGTTTAGTTTGAGCTATTTTTATTGAGACCAGCTTGAAGTGTTGTTGATAATTCATTGTTTGCAGGCGGTAACCCTACTAATTGGACGAGCATATTTAACCCTTGTATGAAAATCATTGAAGATGCAATGAAAGCTGTCAACTCCGTACTTGAGGCTCATCGGAAATCCAAGATCGTGGAGAAAATCAAGGATGACTATATCTCTGATCCATGGAACCCTGAGTGCAAAGTCCTCTATTCTTCTCTTACTCCTGTTTCATTACACGGGGATCCGTTTCTACACCGTCGAGTTGCTGGACAGGAAATTCGAAGCTTGGCTAATAGGTAAATGTTACGAATTTCGCGGAAGTGATTTAATTCAAGCAGTAATATTGATAATAAATAGTAGTAGTAGTCAAGTATCAGCTTATTTGGCATGGTCGCGGCGATTACAGCTCAGTAGGTACAAGGTTTTTATATTTCCATGATTGCCTTAATTGGGTATTAATTCTCGTTTTAGGGCTGTGGATCCTATTTGTGTGGACAATCGTCGAAAAAGAACAATAAATCCGATAATAAGATTCATTGCAAATCCTGCTGAGTCGTTTAAATTTTTGCTGACCAAGCTATCTAAGGGGGTAAGTTGTTGAAACTTACGTAACATTTTACATTACAACTATTCCATCCCAAAGCTATGACTGATGGAATGCTATACTGATACGATATTCTTACATTTGATAAATCTAGACGCAAGATCAGATTAGCACCTTTCTAGGCCAAATAAAGAAAATTAACAACCCTAGCCCCATAAACTCCATTGTGGCGGAGTTGTCTCATTACACTCTGCTGATGTGGGCGAACGTAATATTAACCGATATTGCCTGTGCTTCTCTTATCCATGATTTGAACGGAGCAGTTCAGTATTCATTGAGCAAACTGATTAGTACACAAATTCGATTTTATCAGGTAACAGTTTTTAGCATTACAAATGATATTTTGCTAATTTCTGATGAACTAAATTCCATTTAAACTGCATGTGTTATTCATTTGGTTGTATAGACGATGCTTGAGGTTCAGCGCGAGGCCACGGAGCTCGGATATTCCAGTGCTAGTGTTTCTCTGACGTCTGTAGCTAAAGGAAAACAAAGCATTTACGCCCAGGAAGTGATAGAGGACTTATTAAAGGCTTACAGATTCTCTTTATGTCGTCTGTATCATCACTTTTTTCAATACTTAACGTAGGTATTCCGTTTTTCATTGAGAGTTTGCCTATTAGTGAAATGCATTGAAACCCAATTATTCATACGACTACCATGTAAACTGTCCAATATTTTAAAGTTTTTCCGATTCAGGAATAGTTTGTTTAATTCATAAAAAAAAGTTAACTGAATTTACTATGTCTATATTTGAATGATTTAAATATGAATGAAATCTCTTGGTTGGAAATTCTTGATTTAAAATCATGTAGAATACCGTGTACTTATTTACCAAAGGTTAAAGTAATGTTGTAAGCTAAAATTCGATTCTGTATTTTCAGGTTAATACAAATTGATGCTGATTTGGTCCGAAAATGGAAGATTGCTGCGCGTCGTCAAGATGAAAAGGATATTGCAAAAGAAAAAGAGTACTTTGAAAGACTGTACAATAATGATCTTTTTGATTGTATGTGAGGCGTAGAACTACGCGTTTCTTCACACCTTCCCTTCCCTGAAGAATTGCACCTACGTATTTTGCCATATTACTTCATAGCTTTTTGTACCTTTGTCTTTGCTGTACCACTAATTTAATTTCTGTGGACTAAAATTTTGACCTAGAGCAGGTCTTGATTATCCTCTTAATTAAATTCAAATTTGTATTTTGAAAAATGGTGTAAACGTCTGGAAATACCGTAACGAAATACCGAAGACGGATTTCTTCTACATAGAAGTTTTTGTGTTCCAATAAACTTACCTGGCTTAGTACCTGAGAAGACACGGTAATTGGAATTTTTCTCGACTAATGCTTGGATTCACTCGCGTGCTTCGGTCGGTGACGTTTTAGATTTCAGGAAGCAGCACAAATTGTCAACTGAGCACGACTGACCGTTCATATATCTTATTCAAAATGCCGAAAATTGATATTTTGTTTGTCACCCTTCACAGTTTTTCCACCTTATCTCCTTTTCACCTCCTCCAGCATAATGAGGCATTTTTACTGAATTTGTTGAGCGTTAAGTTTAAGTTACATTATTTCTCAGTATCATTTTTCTTGTCCTACTTCGCTTGGAAATTTAAATGAGAATTAATTTTCACTTCATTGGCTCCTACCTATTCGATTTCAATCTCATGTGCTGGCTTGGTTCAAGCACGTTTTCTGACTAATTGTTTCCGGGTGAGAATTTCTTCATTTACAGATTCTGTGTTGTTCTGTGTGCTCAGATCGGTGTTGTTTTGTTGAGTACCTGCATGTACTATTTGTTGTAAAACTCCAGAAGCTTCGTCGTTTCATCAAAACAGGAAATTCGATCCTTAAGGCTCGATTGATTCTTACTAACATTGTCATTGTCATCCTCCTTAGTGCTCGGTGCATGATACAGGATTTGAAAGCTATTTTGCTCCAAACTCCAACCCCAACACTCTTAAATACTTCATACTATTGTCATTTACAATCCGTATGCAAACCAAACCTGTCTAATTGTCTAAATAAATATCTCAATATCACAAACGATCGCTCCGACTGGTTGTCAAAGTGGATGGGGAACAATTTGTTTTGTAGTTTGACTGAACTGAGCAAACTCTTAAGACATGAAGTACGGGGTGGTAAATGGAACTCGTTTGGACCGTTGAGTATGAGTATCCGATGGTGCATCGATGTATGTTCAAAGATCAATGAAAATTTAGCATTTTACGATTTCTCTATCAGGCTACCTGCATTGCATATCGTATCCAAATTTACGGGTGCCTTGTTGTCATTTTCTTTCACTGTTCTCCCACATAATTGAACGTATCCTTAGACCTTAGATCGTTAACAAGTTAGACCCAGTTAACCTTTAACCTTCCAGATATTGAATAATACTCATTCGTGTAGCAAGTTAGCAGTTAGCTGATTACAAGTAAAAGCAGCAGGTTCGGTCGTCGGGGTCTGACATTATACCCTACCCTGTACAAACGCCGTTTTTTCGAGAAATTTTGGATTCGACTGGGCAATTTTTACTGGGGACACTTTAGAAATATCGCGTAAGTAATTAGGCACTAGCAGCAGCCCAGCCCCGCGCCAAGGATATTTGAGGCCCTAGGCAAGAAAACAGATATGTATTACTAAATTACAAAAAACAACACTTTATTAAAGTAACTTAATTCCGAAGAATTTTAGCGAAGAAAGCTAGATCAATGAAACATTGAAACAAGTCAGCAAGCACAAGGAACAAATAATGCGCGGGCATTCAGGTCCAATATTCTTCTTTGAACCCTTTGGTGAATTCCTCTCATATTTGAGC
>VNWX01001417.1:0-15244 GCA_009869905.1 Ceratophysella communis | reverse complement strand
TTAAATCTCCTTACCAATTGTATGTTTTGACTCAAATTTGTGTTAAAGAATTGCTGTCGCACATTCCAGCTGAGACGTACGTAGTACGTAACGTAGGTCATGGTCTCGTCCCCAGTTACAGCCAGTAATAGTCATCATCGTTAAGTGGACTTACCTATTTCATATTTCCACGAGCTAAGCATTTTAAGTCTAAATCTGAATAACGTAATGCAATTCAATTAATAAGTCAACTGTATTACGCTATAACATATTTATAAAACAGCCAACAGCTGAAACTTGAAGCGTTTAACGTATGACCGTTTCCAGTTGCCTCTTAATTATACCTGCGAACTTTGAACTTACAAGTTATTGAACGGTTTTATTTTGTATATTTTAAAATCGAATCTGGTGTTACCCGACACCAAAGTTATTATGTTTTAGCATTTCAAAAGATGTAGATGTAAAAACGTCATAATTCGTCATGTCACGATTTGTCTGAAGCGTTTGAGTTTGAATTATTAATAGAATTTATATTGAAAAAATAAAAATCACTATTCCAAACTCGTTCTTGAAACAGGATGCTGGCAAGTTCGGATTAGAAGTTTCAGCTCCAGGAAGACCGGATAAACGTTTATTTATAATTTCAAGCTAAAAGTCCACAAAACACAAGAATGCCGTTATATAAGCGTAAGCCGTTTGAATATAAACCCCCTCCCAAAGACCTGAGGCCGGATGAAGAAATATTTTATTTGAAACTCACAAACGAAATATTTCGGGATTATGAGTAAGTACTACTGCTAAACGTAAAGTTTGTAGAATGTTAGTTAGTTGCATCCGAATCCGAATTGGTGATTAGTAAATGTTTGTCTTTATTTCAGTGAGTATTTTCAACGCGTTATTATGTGTAATTCTCTGGTTTGGGCTTGCTCTCTTACTGGTAAAACGAATTTGACCTATGAAGAAGCAGTTGATAGTGAAAAGCAAGCTCGGAAACAGCTCAATGGATTTCCTCGACCGGTAACAACACAATTAATTTGTTGATTCGTTTCCCACTCCGGGTTTCATTTCTATATTGTTACCTGTATGCAAATGTAAGGATTCGCATGCACGTTGCACAATGATGTATATATAAGGCTATGATTCATAATGATTCTATCAAACCTTCGTCACTACCTCTGAGTGTCAACGCACAAGAGCTACGTACCTGATTATAGCACCTAATTTTTAGTCAAGTTAAACGCTAAGAGTCCCTAAACCTCATCTCCTTACTATTTGATCTAGTTAAAAATGGCTCTGCTTTACCTTACAAATCAAACTCAGCGAGGAAAAGTGTTGGATATCTTTGAGGACTTGTTCTGTTATGTCAAAGAACGTTATTTTGTGGGTGAAGTAGTTCTTGGAGTTATTGGTAACCTGTGGTAAGTTTTAAATTGATTTTATTCTATAGTTTTTCCTATGCCAGGGTATTTTTTCCTTCTTTTATTTGTTGATTTGTTCCCTGCAGCTCTAGTACGTCATTCGTTATTCTAGAACAATTTACCAGTGTGCACTCCTGGTTGGTAGTTATTGCAGGATTTGTTTGGTTGTGAACTTCCCCGTTTAATAATTATATTTGAAGTGGCTTGTAAAGTTTATTTACGTTAATTAGAGCGAAAACCTCAAGATTTCGTCGTTGTCTTTCGCGAAACTGCTTTTTCTTTGAGTTATATAGAGTTCTGTACAAAGAGGCTGCATGATTATGATTGTTTTAAGTTTTCCCTGGATGGTGATTAGAGTTTGAGTGATCTTCAGTTCTATATATACATATAAATTTTTATCACGTGTTTACTTGTTTATTAACTGCCATTTACACCGTTGTTTACTATTCGCAGGTGTCATTCTCGTGTGGTTCATGTAATCGCTCCTACCGAGAAGGATATAGAAGCGTACAAGGCCGAGCAACAGGCTAAGGGTGAATTGGAGGCAAATGACTACCTCAAGTAAGTACAGACGCTAAAACTAGGTAGTAGTTTAAAATAAGAGAAACGACTAGTAGAACCGATCCATTTGAGATAAGTGTTTGTTTCTCACTTCCAGTTTTTAAGAAAGCGTTTGCACAATGATGTATTCCAAATGGCTATGATTTTTCGTGACTTTATCAAATCTTCGTCACTACCTCTGAGTGCAAATATTTTCGTTACAAACGTATAATGATTAGTTAGGCAATTAAACAAGTACATATTTTAAGATCAGACAAAATAATCTTCAACAGGGATGACAGTTGGGGTCCTCCGCCGGACTTGTTTAGATATGAAGTCGAAGAAACAGACCCTGACAATCCAGCTGCTAAAGAGATTCACGTTCTTGAGGCAATTGATGTCAGGCGTGAAAAGACAGTATTCACAAGGGACAAATGCAAAGTATTTATCAAGTTATGCACCTACTATTCCGAAAAAGACAGGGTCTGGAGGGTCAAGGTAACTTGGACTTCGATTAATCAAAACTTCTAGTCGTAATTCGAATAATACTGAAAGATCACTTACAGGAAGACATATGGAAGGGATACGAACTTGATAAGCTGAAGTACTCCGACGTATTCGTTGGAAACTGTCCAATATTTGAAACAACGCTGGGTCCTATTAGCTCCACTCCATCTAGAAAGAGAGCGTCAACTTCCGCCTCGAAACCTACCACTCCAAAAGGTGAAACTCTAAATAATGGTGAAGTTAAAGAGAAAAAGAAGCGAAATAGATCCAAGGCTTCTCCAGGCGACTCGACAAAAAAAGCCTCAAGTACTGCCAACGACGCAAAGGGTACTAAGAAGAAATCTGGTTCGAAGTCAAGCGCTTTGAAAGATTCTAAAAAGAAAAGTGGTGAATCCAAATCTAAAAAGTAAGAATTAACAACGTATTGGGCAGGGTTTTCGATTAGATGATCCAACTACAAGTAGAAATTTTTGAACCTGACGTATTATTGCTTGAGTAAAACCGTAAATAAATAGGGAAGGATGATATACGCGTTGGTACATATTCCTGAATTTTTTTTTCAAAGGAAAAAGGTGGAACCCGAATTAACACCACAGGAAATTAAGCAATTGGAATTTGAAAAGAAGCTTAAGGATCGAGTGATTGCGAAGGAACAAAAAAAGTTAGTTGTAGATTTCAAGAAGCTCTGGTTTAAACCCAAAGAAGATCTTGAAGTCGAAGATCTAAAGGTAAGTGTATATATCACGCCTCGAAGCTTAGGACTTACTGTTGAGTGATATACTATGATGCACAACTAGCCTAATTATTGAGCTTTCTATGATATTTAGCTTTCGTCACTACCTCTGAGTATAGACACGATAGCACCGTAGTTTTGACCAACGCGCCTTTTAACGAAATTTAATCTAAACATTATCTTACTTGCAGGATCTTCCTACTCCGGACCCAATCGTTTGTAAAATCCCTAACCATTTGTTTGGTGATTTTATGATGATCCTGGAATATTTCAGTTGTTATTCAACCGTGCTGAAGGTCAGGGATTGTTTCCCAAGCGGTCTTGGCTTCGACATGTTGGAGAGAGCTCTTGTGAAAAGTGAAATTGCAGGTAATAGAACTATAAACCTACGGTTAATATTACTATTTACTGTTTCTAGGCTATAGTGACTGGAAATTTTTCTTTTTATTGCAGGACCTTTGAGCGAAATTCTGCAGCTTTTACTCCGAGCAATTTTTCGTTTACAAGAGAGCGAGGATGCGGAAATCGCACAAGATGAAAAAGCCGCAGTGGGTAAGTTATAGCAGCACAGCGTTTAGCTGAATTATTGACGTCTCGTACGCAATTATGTTTCGTCGGTTTCACCAACCAATATATTTTGTTACAGAACTGCACATCGATGAATCCGTAGAGGACCTATCTGCCGTAGAAGCCATTCAGCAGGCTACAGCTGCCGCAACATGGTCATTGATGTATCAGAACACGTCACTCCATAAATTGACTCTGGATCACCTCTGCCTAACAGAGGTGCTTCGTCTACACCTTCTTGTGTCAGGTGCTCGAGTGAGTGACAAGGACGTAAAATGGAGGTAAGGGTTTACCAGTTGATTGAATTGAATGATTTACGTCCAATTTTGCACCACGAACCATATGAGATTAACAGGTCCAGTTCGTATCCAATATCAGTCTCGTACATTTTCTATCGACTTATTCTTGCATTGCGATAAAGAGACAGAATATGCACCTCACATTTGCATCTGAATTTCACTTAATTGTACGCTTTAATTTATAATATTCAGATACCAGATGAGGGGTGGTTACACGAGCCATGATGATCCAGGACTGCAACTAAGACTCGAAGAACCACAGATTCTAAAGACGCTTTCCCAAGGAACTGTGTTTGATTTGACAATTGAAGAGAAAATAAAACTGATTCAATGTCTAATAAATCAAGTGCTGACCTATGTCTCTATCCGAGATACCATAGAAGAGAGTTTTGAGCAGTTTAAGCAAGCGAGATCCAGTTTAAGATCTTTACAAGCTGCTGAGAAGCGGAAGGAAGTAGAAGATCATCTCTGGCGGTGAATGATCTATAATTGCATTTCTCTGTATTCTTAATGACTATATTTAGATGTTTAGTCGAAAGAACAAAATATAATTTTATTAATTGGCATTTTAGGCAAAAGTTGAAAGCCGATAAGGCTATTCCAGATCCTAATTTCGTAAAAGCTGCTGCTACTGAAGCTTCTGTAGATGACGAGTCAGGTGTGGCGTTAGGTGGTGGAGAAAAAAAGGCATCCAGTGATGCCAAGCCAAAGCCTCAGCTCACTGATGAACAGGTTGAAGCTCAGCTCCTCAAACGGGATAAGGAAACCGCAAAAAGAAAACAACAGTTTGAATGGAAAGCTGCTGAATATACGGACATCATAAATAAACATGAAAGAAAACTAGGAATTCATCCCATTGGTCGTGATCGAGCGTACAGGAGGTTTTGGATATTTTCTTCCCTCTCCGGGCTTTTTGTAGAACATGATGACGATACGGTGGGAACCTGCTTACCTTCTCCTACACCCTATATTGCTAATGTCAATTTGGAGGATATGACTTTCATCAAGGATAATTATGAAAAGGTATATTTGAATTTGAATATTTGTTTTGCGTACTCGCCTAAAGTTGCTTAATCTTCTGAAGCTTGTCTTATTCTTACGTTAGGGTACAGGATAAAGATTAACCACTCAAAATTCCGAATTTTCTAGTTAAAACTGCAAGACCGGGAAAACAGTGACAAGGAAAACTTGACTAACGCTGCTCCTCAAAAAGTGACCAAGAAAAAATCAATTTCAACTCCCATTAAACAGGAGAAGGAAGCAAGGCCGCAGGTATTCGGAATATGTACGGGAAATCAAGACTCTTGTCCAGTTCACTGCAATCCTTCGTTGCGTCCAAAATGGTATTTCTACTGGAACGTTGAACAGTTAGACGCACTAATTGCTGGCCTTACCACCCGTGGTAAACGAGAGAAGGAACTTAGAGCCGTATTGCTGGAAGAAAGAAGCGGAATTGAGAATCTGATTAAAAAATGTCCAGTTCTTAAACTAAATACGGATAAGAAATATCCTGAAAGTGTGACGCAGGCAGCTGAACGAAAGCCGCAACGGCAAGGTCAAACAATGTCTAAGAACAGTCTTGATCCAAACCTCAATTTTCCAGCCGGTACGTCTATTGAAACCATATTGGAGCTGCAGCTCAGGGACTTGATCTTGGAAACCGAAGAAAAGATTTTTCTTGGAGCTCTTGGGTCGTTAAAGGTTATCTTTAACGAATCTTAAATCTTTGCCATTAACCGTATTTAACAGACTAAATATATGGCCAAGGCAATGAGCGCATTTTTCATCGACTCATCTAAATCATTTTTATCTTAGATTGACGATCGAGCCGCGTGGAGAAAGGCAATTGAGTCCAGGAGTTATGATAAACAAACTGCAGTCCTTCGTTGGGGCGAATCCAAGTCTTTGCTGTCTTCGTCTGCTAAATCAAGCGGCTCTGCTACCCCTGTAGAAGCAGGTAGTGTAACCTTTTCCATAGTTTTCATAATATCTGACACAATAAAATGCTCTATGATTTCATGTGATACTAATGAATGGTAATCATTGTGAATTTAGTCTCATCAAACCGATCCAGCAAAACCAAAGATAATAGTGACGCCTCGAGTGACAGCGACAGTGAATCCAGTCGTGAGCGCGTATCAAATTCTAAGGATGATGTTCAGTGTAGTCCGGTAATCAGAGATCTCGGAAGTGCAATACTTCAACTGGAACAAAGCATAGAACCAAAATTTTTGAAACGTCCTCTAGGAGGTAATCTTATAATGATAATGAGAATTGCTTTTTTCATTTGAGTTCCTGTTTTTACTTTATTTATTGAATACTGATGTTAATTTTCCGTCTTCACGTACAGTTGACAAGGAAGACCCAGACAAAAAGAAACGGTCCAGCGGAAAGTCAGGAGAGACCGAAACAAATGTAATAAAAGCCAAATGGTTGTTGGGTTCTGCTCGCGAGAGATGGGAAACGTCTCTAATGAAGTCCACTAGTTTCCCTCAACTCTTCATGCATTTGTTCACGCTAGGTATGCACGTTCTTATTATTCTAAACAGAAGATATGTTGGGATGCTATTAAGTAATTTCATTGTAATATTTAAATAGATAACAGCATTGAGTGGACAAGGTCAGTATTAAATGCTCGGTGTAGACTGTGTCGTCGAAAGGGAGATGCTGAGAATATGCTACTCTGTGATGGTTGTAACAAAGGTCATCATGCATATTGCTTGAAGCCAGCTCTTGAGGTATTTTGAATCTGATTTGAATTATGATTGTGATTTTGCAAACAAGGGAATTGCAATTCTAACTCGTGTTGCGTACTACACAAGGTTATCCCGAAAGGAGATTGGTTCTGCCTGGACTGCAAACCACCGGAACTTTTACCAAGAGCTGCTCGAAATGGACGAAAAATATTCCCTTCAGAAGAAGAACTGGAAGAAGACTCTGATAGTGAAGCGGAGAACTCCGCGAGCGAAGCTAATTCGGACGAAGATGACGATGGGCCCCCAGTGTTACGGGCTGCAGATTCCGCTGAAATAGAAGTCTGTGAAGTTTGCCAAAGCGGTGGAGAAGTAATTTGTTGTGATGGGTGCCCGCGTGTCTATCATTTAGAATGTCTAAACCCTCCAAAATCACGTGTCCCGCGGGGTTGTTGGTAAGTTGTAATAATTTAAGCAATTTCATATTTGAGGATTGGCTGATATATAAATATCACAATCCCAATTAATTAGGTACTGCAGTGAGTGTTCAAATCCAAAGAAGAAGGGCAAGATAAGAGCTAAGCCAGTATTGAAAAAAGCTGTTCCCCATAGAAAGAAATACTCGAAATCAGTGTCATCCGACAGTGAGGATGACGAAAATGACGACGAAGAAGAAGATGAGGACGAAGAAACTATTACTGATGGAACGGAAGGAACAGGTACCTAATAAAGCGTGAATTTAAGTACTTTAGCTGTTGTCCGGTTTTCTTCCATAATTTTGGGATTGTCTCGTTTATACAGGTCAAGATGAGAGCGGGAGTGATGAACGTAGTGAAAATGATGACGAGGACGAAGGTCAAGTTAAAGGGAAGCGGCCTCCTGTTAAAGTAAGATTTGGAAAGAGTGTTGGCAGGAAACGAAGTTCAGGATACGGGACACGGTCAAACAGTACAAGCTTAAATCACGACAACTCAGCTGAAGATGAAGATGAGAGTAATGACAGTGAAGATGACGAAGACTTTGATATCAGAGGAACGAAGCGAAAATCTGCATCTCAAGCTGCCATAAAAATTGCCCAGGTCTCCAAGCGACTTCGAAGTGATTCAAAGGAGAATGAAACCAGCGAGAACTCGAACGACTCAAATTCAAATTCGAGTTTCAGTGCTGGAGGAAGGAAAAGAAGTTTAGATTCAGATACCGGGTACGATGGCCCAAAGCGAACACGACTTCAAAGGATGAATACCAATCGTTGCGGAGACTCAGGTGATTTGGACAATGTTTTATTGGATCGACTTTTGGTGGATCTAATGAAACATCCAGACGCCTGGCCGTTTCTGAAGCCGGTTACAAGATCCGAGGTATCCGTCTTCCTTAGTCTGATTTAAATAATTCTTTATTCTTTCTCATGTTCTAAAATCGGACTAATTGTACAGGCTCCGGACTACCATGATATTGTAAAGAACCCAATGGATCTAGGAACTATCAAATACAAGCTTAATTCTATGGTCTACACGTGTAATCAGGAACTGCTGGCCGATCTGCATTTAGTATTCGACAATTGTTTCAGTTACAACTCATTGAACACAAACATTTATAAGTAAGTCTAGAGTCAGAATACAAAATTAAATGGGCAATTGAATTGCTTGAATTCAATTTCGGTGATTCTCATTTTTTCAGGGCCGGTGAAGACCTCAAATCGTATTGTGAACGACGCTGCAGCAAAGCAGGAATTCAGTTCTCAGAACCGAACACACCCTAATTTCTAGAATTGTTCACATTATTTAATACAATTATGCCCACCTGAGTAGTTTTGTATTTGTGATTTGTAATCATGTTCGATACGCTGCATTTTTCAAATGACCGGTTCCCCACTAATATCTATGTTAGGATGATTTAATTAATTACATGAGACTTTCATAGGCATTATTCATCTTAGATACTCTGTGAAACCATTCACATTCACCAATGCTATTATCTCGGTTATTTCATTTTTTGTTATGAATAAAGTACGGGTTGTATACAAGTGGACTAAAATTTTTTGTGTTATGAAAATCTGTATTTATTTAACTCTTGTAAAGAATTGTTTTCGTCTTTCGACCATAGAATATAGTTTTTTCTTCGATCTACACACTAGCTGCAGTTGTTGTTTCTTGTCCTGGTGCTTTGTTGACTGATAAAGGAGGAGGTACAGGAGCATTAACCTGAACTTCAGTCTCAGGAATTTTAGCGGTAGTAGAAACTTGTAGTGTAGCTTGGCTTTCACTTGGTGAAGGCTGCTTCTTAGAGAAACTGACGCGACGTGGATTAGGAGCTTTTTCAACTTCTTTTGAATTCATATCCGTAGGTTCAGCAGTAGTGCTATCAGTTTCTTCGGCATCCGATTCCATGTTTATAGTAGTATTCAAGAATGTTTCCGCAGACCTTGAAGGGGCAGATGACCTTCTCGAATTTCTGCGTTCTTGTTTCGACAGAACCTCTTGAAGAGTGGATTCATCATCGCTACTGGCGTTGACCATGAGTGAAAGTGGTTGTTCCTTTGGCTTCCTTCGATTTCGATATCTCCTGTAGAGCAGTATGCCGGAGCCGCATACAACAAGAAGTAGAAATACAGCGCCAACCACTATCACAGCAATGGTGATATAAAAAGAAGAAGAATCGGCGACCGCCATCTGTTCTGCTTCTACGTAGACGATGTAAAGGAACTGTTAAGCGATTTCGATGAAAACATTAAATCCTGATTTGTAATTCACCTTGCTGTTCGTCCACCTCCACAATGGTTATTCCAAATGCTTGAAGAGTAGTACTTTTTCCTTGTCGGACCAGAATGCAACTGTAAAACCCGCTATCGGAAGCCGTTCGAGGCGTGAGTGTCAACACAGAAATAAGTACTTCTTCATCCGTGTTTCGATTTTCAACCACTACTGCTGCCCTGTTTAGCTCGACGGCTTCTGAGTCTGATTGGCTGGCAATGACTTGATCTGATTTCGTCCAAATTACTTTATCCTGTTCTTCAAAACTTGTTATAGGAAGCTCGCATGAAAGCGTCAGTGGGTCCTCGACCGCGTGCAACAATTCAGTATATCGCTCTGCAAGAAAAGTAGTACCTAGATTCGTGTTCCCACCCACACATTAATTTAATTTTAAACGAGAAACTCCTTTGCTACTTACCTGAAACCGAGCTTGTAACAATTGACGCAAAATTATTTTCAAAAACCGGCATTTCGTCCAACCGAATCGGCCTTGGCCTCTCGGCGTTGTCGGATAACTCAAACTCGGCGATAGAAAGTTGCATGGGTTTTCCCCATACACCTTTAGCAGCTTCAGCCAAATCCTGAGATCCTTCTCGTTCTGAAGACTTACTCCATCCGATGCTGATGTCTATAAGCTCAATGTTTAATTCACTTGATCAACAAAGGTGTCTGGAGGAAGCGCTGGATCATGGATTGAAAATTCGATTTTTACTTACATTGAAAACTAAATTTCTTGATATGTTTCAACTGGACAGAGTACTTTGCGTTAATGGTCAAATTGAAGCTACTGGCATGAGCCTCAATTGACAAGAAGTACCAAGTATCGGGTAGAATAGTGTACGGATTCGTTTCTTCCACAAAACATTCCGGATATTCTTGTGCTTGAATCAAGTTAAGGTTTTCTTGAAAGCATTGAAAGAGCAAGTGGAAGTACGATGACTCCAAAAATATTTTATAGAACAATGGTATAACTCCGTCATCGCCTTGAATGGTGAGAACAAGGCCTTCAGTGCTCTGTGTCTTGAATGCCAGAGAAAATTCCAACAGTGATGAACCCTTGTCAGGGTAAATTAGCACACTTTCATCGGGAGCAATGTGTTTCACGTCTTCATCCCAGTCTCCATCCCTATGTGTAGGCAAGTTTTTCATACATGGGTTTAGCACACAACACTCACGTCTTTGAAAATATTTGATTTTGCTTTGGTAAAATAATGCTTACGTAATTTGGACATTATGCGACTGATCCATATAGTGAAAAGCATTATTATCAGGCGTCCCTGTTTCATCAGCAAAAGGTGAAAGTGGCCAGGATTCAAAATTGATGGCCAGATGAGAAATTGCTCCTCCGAAGAAGTTGGCCTTCCCGTTGATGCTCCCTTAAATTATATGGGTTAATCATACTTGTAGTACATCAATTTGAAAATTGATTACAAGTGCTTTTTATCCTTGCGTGCGTAGCAGCTGCCTATTTTGTATTCAGTAGAGTCAGGAATAATTTCCGGACTACTGAACAAAATCTTTTTGTTCAAGCGTTCTGGGTCTAAGTTAATAATACGTTTAAAAAATTGATTTGAGCGAATCCAGAAGTATAAGTTGTCAAATACTAAGCCTACCGAATGATCGAACCAACGAGTATTCCTGTGAGCAGTTTTAACGAATTTCTAAGCCATGAAGCAATTATTTTCATGTTTCGATAAGGTGTTCGACCTAAGCATATTTGTTAAAAACGCAAACCTATTGTAGTTCTGGTGTCCCAGTTCGGAGAACCGGATTGACCGACGTCGCTTCTGTCTTCGCAGCTGAAGTTGCTATATACGATCACTGGACTTGAGGCAATGCGAAGAATTCCAATCCAATTTACAACTGAAACGCTTAGTTCATTCCATTTGTTCATCTGTACAAGAATAGAATCGCTCCATGAAAATTTTCTAGCAAAATTTTATTCAATACTCCTTTCATCCCAATAGCTCTTTTTTGGCGAAAGCTTAAAGCAGTCAAATTACGGTAAAACTTGATAAATTCTGATCGTACCAAATGTCCCCAACACAAAAAATTCAAAGCTAAGTTCTCAAAAAATGCAAGGACTGTACTATTCATAACTATTTTTATTACATTGAATTCAATTAAAACAGCAAATAGGAAATCTTGGTTACGCAAATATATAAATCCAGATACATGACAGTAAGACAGACTTACCCGAATAGGTTCTTCCGAAAGAAGTTCAAGGGAGCATTTTTTGTAAATAGCTTTGAAATATACATGCCCTCCCTTCAAAGCCAACTGAAGAGCCTTCAAGCATTTTATTTCAGGCGAATGGCACTGGAGATAATATATTTAATTGGAGACTAAACTTTGTCGATGAATATTAAAAATATCGATTTCAGTGTTAACTTGATTCAGCGGAGCTCTCCATAAAATTGTGCCCTCTGGGCTTTCAGGCTTCAGCTTCACATAAACTCGAAACATTTGAGCAGACTTATTGGTAGAAGCATACCAAATTGAGCTGGACTCACCGTCAAAAACAGCTTGACTATCTACATTGGCTGGAGAAATGAAATTAGAAATATATGAATCTCAACATCATTTGAACGTAGCTCTAGCTACTGCATCGGAGATCTGAGTACTGTCGTATTTACACGGAAATATCCAACCAGCACTGGTGCTGTTCAGCGACAGAAACTAAACTTTATGTGTATTCATTTGCTATTTGCTCCGATTTGTTTCTCATACCCTATGACATGAAAGGCAGTCAACTTACGATTGCATGGCCGAGGGAAGCAAGATGAATCTTCCACATATGGACCCGGACAACTTGTCCATTGTGTAGGACTGGCCATATTTCGAGCTAGGCAAGCTCTCCATCGCCGGCTTTGTCCAATTCCACAAATGACTGAGCAGGACCATTCACTCCAAGATGACCAAAATGGATTACCTGCCAAAAACGCTTCCATTCAGCTTTCCCCAACGTAGCGGAGAAGATCGGACATGAACAAATACGACACATAACTTTGTTCCAATTTCAACGGAAACATGCAACCCATTCCCATTATTATCCGGAGCCCAATACCTCAAATGAAAGAAAAACTTTCCAAAGACAAATTCTCGCAATAAGGAAAGTATTTCTGCACAGATTGCCCTACTTAATTTTAGCGTTTGCACAGCCTAAATATCCCGCATTCTATTCAGAAATAATATCTTACCATTACATCCTTGTGAATTTTCCGTTTCACACTCTTCGACCTCGAAACTTGGTCCAACACAGACAAAGTGCGAAGGAGTCGGTTGGCAAATATGAGTTATTTCGCTTTCTTCAGCAATAAATCTGCGAATTCGTCTTAGAGAAAACAAACTGGACACCCCAAATGTTGTTGGTAGAACTTCCGCATTAGAGTTCACATTCCGAGATTTGTCGATTTGAGCATTTTTTGGGTTAACAGGAACAAGAAAAGCGTCACTTTCGCGGTCTTGTCTGGCTGGGAGAAAGTCAATTTCAATTTCGGCAGGGCGCTCATGCCTGCTCTCAGCCTTGGCCCTAGCTGCTGCTGGTCGAAGGACAGGATTTGTCGGAACACCTGAAAATTGAATACTGTTATAGCACCTTCTCGATCATCGATTAAAATCTCGTGGACCAGGTTTAAAAAAATCATGATTTTGTTTCTAAGAAAACCGGATTTAAAAAAAAATTAAACCCAAATCGTGTCAGGTTTTTTGTTTTCGTTTTTAATTTTTCCCGAAAACTCTGTGAAACTACATAGTAGGTTTCAATTCATTCTGAAGTTTGCTAAGTTCTTTAAGTAGCTCTTAACATTTGCATACACTTCAAATCTAACTCGTTAGATTATTTAAAGATTAGAACAAAGCCGCATATTCTTCTGTTAAAAAACAAGAAAAAGTCCGTAATAACAGCAGATGAAAACATGATTTAAAAAAACATGATAGGGTTTTTAATTTTTTCAATACAATCATTTAGAGGTGTCATGCAATGCTAACGCTAACTATGTCCTGTTTTGAATAAATAATGCTATAAATCGAAACATTTTCACCCTGAAATCCCGTTTGTAAATATTCTTAAATCTAAGCCAAAATCTAATATTCTACGAGGACTTACTTCGCAAAACTTGATTATTCTTTTCTTGGCAACAGTGTTCTCGGTATTTAAAGTGACGGGTATTGCATGTAAATGGTTGACAGCCCTGCCAAGGAGACCACGTGCTCCAGTCTACAAAATTATTAAATTTAATAGTGGAACCTTTTTTAATACAACTTTGAACTCTCAGAAATGTTAAGTTTTACCAAATGCATGTACAGCATACGGCGGGCAAGGATGGGTACTACAAGCTGTTATTTCAAAAGGAGATCCGATACAATCTAATTCTGGATGAGCAGCTCCTAAGCATTCCCTCGTTCGAATTGATATTCCTCCCCCACACAAAGCATTGCATGGACCCCAGTCAGTCCACTGCGACCATTTCCCTTCTTCTGCAATCAAATGGAACCGTACAATTACTGTAATAATTCTAATTATTTGAAGATTTGTGTTGAATTGAGTTAGTTTTGATGACAAACCTGGGCATTCTGTGTTGTATTTCAGACAAACAGCCGCTGCCCAATACATGTCCTGGCAATTGCAGATGTATCACGATTTCGTCACATCAGTAACACAGACCAAAGAAGAAGATCCACTAAAACTTTACTTACGGATTCGTAGGAGAGACGTATATAGTCAAATTGATGATATTACAGACGCAACGTCTGAAATATCTGCATTCGGGGAGTCAAATTTTTCAGCTAAACCATTATACTGATTGTGTTTGACCTGCAGATACCGCAGAAGACGCGTTTCTTTGCTGGTAAGTTTTCCATTTTCAGCTTCCAGTAGAAAGTGGGCAAATCTGCATTCTAAGAGAAGTATGAAACTCGGTTTCAAGCCGCAATAGGCCATGGTGAAAGTATGCTTTAGTATTTCGTCTGAATCACCAACCTACGATTGGACACTGTTCTTGCTCATAACTTGATCCAATGCACGGTGCTCCACCACGTGCGGGAGCTGGGTCGTCACAGCTCCTAGATCTGACCCTCTCTCCTGATCTCCCACATTTTCCTTGACAAGCACTCCAAGATTTCCAAGGTGACCACTGCCCGTCAGTCGGGCAATCCAGGTCATACGCATCCTTATTCGTACAATCCCTACTAACCGATTTTGCTTCTGGATGCGTTTCATGTAAATTCCAGTCGTTTTGGCTTGAATCAAGCGCAGCGGCTTCCCAAGACTCATAATCAAGCGTCACGGTACCCATCACTAGAAGAAGCAACAAGCTTAAACTTTCTACCAGTTGATACATTTCCATTTTGTGTCCCAAATATATTAAGCTTGTTCTCTCGTTTGGAAAATAGCATTTCGAAGTTGAACAGATGATCGGAAATTGGGCACTAATGAGATATTATTTTTCGCTTTCAAAATTCTTGTTTCGATAATTTTTCCTTATGTAACTCATCCAAAGCCCGATTGGGGAGCCCAAGCAACGTGATACCACTACAATTGAACAAATTTCAGGCGTATTTCGAACCAATGCGGTATGCTTGCGCGTTAGTTATGATCTGATCAGCAATTTTATAAAAAGTGAAAAAGCGTCAGTCGATTCGATTGATACAGTTTTATTTAAAAATCTTTCAATATTGATAATATGTATTGCGTATATTTGGCAATACACCCAGATTGTTATATAATCAAAATACATAGGCAGCATAACCGAAGTAG
>VNWX01001416.1:0-15247 GCA_009869905.1 Ceratophysella communis | reverse complement strand
TATCCAATAACTATTACCTCAACAAGAAACAAAAATCTTAGGATAACTTTTCCCTGCCATGCAACAACTTTTTAATCGTTATTTGCAAAAAAAATCTATCTTTCTCCCTTCAGATATGCCCAACCCCTCGAAAATGAAATGTGGAATAACCTTCCGGATATTGATATTTAAATGAAATATTACCTATGCAATGCAACATCTGCTTTCCGCACGGTTTGCAAAAACCAAATTCTTCTTTTGTCTTTGTGTTGGGAAACTAGTTATCGTCATGTATTCTGCAGACTCGATAGGATAGGGTCAATGGTCAATAGCTTTCCAGGAATTCGTGCATACATAAACCGGACACCCATATTCGTTTCTTTTGCCGTGGTACATACATTGCTGAATGATGCACTAGAATGTATTAGACTACAAAAAGCTACAAACAAATAGGTCAAATTGCAGCGGCAAATCTAATCAGTTGCAATTTCAATTTCCAATACATAAAACAGGAGAGCTAGGCAAACAAAAACCCAAATAGATTATTATTTACCACATTCATAAAGCAAAAACGTTCATCAGTAGAACTACTGGCACACTACACACTACAGCCTAAAAGTTGTATCTGTTACCAGTTGCAAAACAAGTATGAAGGATACTGTGTAACGCAAACAAACCTTGGAATTGTAACTCTAGACTCTAGCACACGCTTAGTCCATGAACGTCTATTATGCTTACTTTAGAGGATAGCCGGCTAGAAACTCTGCTAGCCTGTCTGCTAACAATCATTATAATGATACCTAGTAGTATTTAGACTTACTTGGAGAATTTGTAGCTGTATGGCTTGCGTAACACAAACACACACGCACTTTGCCGCATCATTAGTCTCAAGGTTTGCCATTTTCCTCTTCAGTATTAGCCTAGGCCAAAATTAGACTCAATGAGAGTTGATAGGCAAAGTTTCCTTGAATTCGAATGCTGAAAAGCTTTAGTCCGTACTTACACATAGAACCTGGAGTCTAACGACCAAGTAGAGGATCAGCTCATATTTCACTTAAAATTTAAACTTCCTGAATATATATTATGCAGGAACAATCGACAATTATAATTGGCAGTGCAACGCGTTTCATATTTAATTATGATACTGGAACCATTCCATATTCCACAAGTCAGTTATATTTTTAATGAATAACAGAATAGTATAATAACAAGCGTTGATCGTGCATTTCAGTCTGGAAACTTTAGCATTTACACTGAAGCTCTGATTACAGCATCAAAGTTCGCATCGGTATCGGTATTGGTTTGGTTTATGTAACAATCGTATAAAATAAACAAGCTTCTAATGAATCGATCGAAGTGATTGACGTAGGACGTCTCCAGTCACAATAAGTACTTATTATTAAGTTTATGAAGGCATATAATATGAGTCATTAATGTGTCTACCACGACGGAAAAAATGCATTGTTTGGTTTATGTAACAATCGTATAAAATAAACAAGCTTCTAATGAATTGAAGTAATTGACGTAGGACGTCTCCAGTCACAATAAGTACTTATTATTAAGTTTATGAAGGCATATAATATGAGTCATTAATGTGTCTACCACGACGGAAAAAATGCATGGAAATGTAAACAAACTGAGTCCAGACCCAGACACATAATAATTAGGTTAAAGACATGGTATCAACATCAACGTTATTCTTTGAGTAGAAAATAGGCTCCAGTCTTAGTCTTTCGTCAGTCATTATCATTACAGTTTATTTTATTAGAGTTCATGCATTTCCTGGCTTTGTATTCATGTTTATTCGAACTCTGTCAACTCAGTCTTCGTGCGCAAAATTATAATCGTATGACCGTATTAATTCGATATCGGTTTATTCCATTCAAATCTAATTTTTAATTTCAAGCAAGATATACTTAGCCTAATAATAAGTCAATTGTTTTTTGTATCTTCAACACCTCTAAATTCAACTGCTTTGGAACCGCGACCTCGACTCGCATATACCTTTCAAGAATAAGTAGAGCAACGACAGGAGGCACAAGACAAGTTCAAGAAAGACGATAAAAAATCCGGTAACTAAAGGAAGCAGTCAATCCTTTTTTTATCAGAAGGTGTATCAAACAATCAAGGGTCTGTTCTGGCCTAGCCTAGCCTAGGTATGCTGGACTGGAAAAGGGTGCCCTAGTTTTCATTTTCATCAGCGCAACAACATCAACCCGATTCTCGATATCCGAAAAGCCCAGGCTAAAGCTAAACCCAGAACCAGAAGCTCTCCCAGGTAATAATTTCCAATTTCAATGATAGGTATATATATACTGAGATACACAATGCCTATTGCCATGCCTTAATAGCTTCATGAAGTTTAAGGCTACTCGTATTCGACCTCGATCTTCTTCTATCTTATAAGGAGTGGAAACCCAAGGGAGATTTAGATTTATAATGCACTTCATTCGGGTAAGTTAAGTACCTCCAATTTCGGACAATACAAAATGGACTACGTGCCTTCCTGTTCCTTCGTCCAACTTTCAAAGGCCTTCAGGGTGGGGACTTCACTCTTGTGCTCGGGTTTACAGCGTATATAAATCTAGGAAACAGAAGGGCGATGGCGAGCTCTGGCTTTCGTCTTTTGCAACGTAGCTCGTAACTCGTAACCCGTATGTTCAATTTTCTATACTCGGATTCTATTCTTCATACATACAAAATATATTCTGTTGTATTCTGCTCAAAATTCGAGTACCAGTATTTCGAAGGGAAGGAGATTCAGTTCAGAACTGAAGAGCAAGCATCGAATATTTGCAAGAAACGGGCAAATGTATTTCTTAACGATATAAATACTGTCGGTTCCGTCTAATACAGCAATACAAAATCCGAAGCCACCAATTTCTAATTAAAATTACCGATGTTTATTGACAAATATAATTATATAACGTCCCAAATGCTCAACAATAAAGTACAAATTCGACCCGAACAAACCCAATGCAATCTAATCTAATTTCGAAACCAACTACCCACCATGAATTTAAGTTTCGACTGCATAGGGCAATCGACTGTCACACGCTCCATTTAACATTGAACAGGCCTCGAATAATCCCATAATAATAAAATTCAGTGCGTCCAGTGGTAAAGGCAGGTCAGGCTTTTCGGACCCTATTGCAGCAATTGACATGACAAGGGTAATATTGAGGCCCATAAAACAAAACATGGAACAACTGGCCATTCTAAGCACATACAGGGTGGGCAAGTATTTGGGTACTGAAATCACGCATATCCGCCCGCACCGTGTACCGTGTTGAATACTGGAACATTGAAGTTTAAACAATTATATTGTGCTAGTAGGCTTACACCCTGCCCCTCTCCCCAGCCTAATTGTGTCCATCCATTGCATAAGGTCAGTGTTATAGTCCAGTCAGTCCGTCTGTTTCCTATTCGAAGCGATCAGTCGCTCGTAAATTTTGAAAATGTGCCATTGAGCTTCCAAATAACTCGTAAACTTCGAAACTCAACCCAAAATTCAAAGATGGGAAAACGAACGGGAAATGCGTAGACTTTGGCGTGACTGAAAATATCCACAAAATACGCCATTGTCATTAAACTTAAAAATTAAGTAGGTAAGCCTAATTACAGGCATTATTTATTACAGGGCCCACTTCCCATATCGTGCTCACAGAATTATGCTTATGAAGAGTAACTCAACCCTTACCCACCCTTACCCTTGCTCTTATCAAGGCTTGTATCTTGTAACCATTAATATATTAACATCAACGCACTTGTTCACAATATGACGACACTTCAGTATCATGAATTTAAACGGGCATATAATAAATGCATGTTCAATTCAACGTATAAGGTAATGTATACGGGCATATGGCATATCTTAACGCCATCAGCCTTCATAAGCGTTCAAACCTTAGATTTCGAATTTGAACAAATTACCTTATCCGATATAATTAAGACAAACCATATGCGTTGTCGTGCAGGATTCCGCGTCAATTGAGCGCCGTATATTGAGCACCGTCAATTGAGCGCCGTCAATTGAGCACGGGCCAGATTGAGCTCGGTCCCAATTGAGCACCGTCATATGAAACGAAACATGAGCCACAGACAGGTCGATGAATCATGAATGTATCAATGCAAATACAGGTGTTATTATTCCTTATTTGTATAGTCTCATACTGAAGTAGCAGTGCAGGGTGCAGGTAAATGTAGGATAAACTTGATTTTCAGGTTAGGGCGCATTGTCCCCAATCCAATTATGTAATCGAAGAGACGTGCGTGCGTAGGAAGAGAGATACAAGATACACCCCAAAATACCATTAACTTTAAGCCTGGCAGTGGCTCTGGCATTGGCTTAAAGTCTAAAGGTCTCCAAGTTTTCAGAGTTCAGAGTCATGCGTTTTCGTCTAACTTTAACCTAGCAGGTCTATCCTCATAGGAAAACGTTTCTATACGCATAATGCGTAGAAAGTTTCGAGGTTCACCATAGCAGACATTTATTTCAGAACTATAAACGTCCTATATACCTACAGAACGCATAGGCAGGGAAAAATTGCGTTATATAGGAGATGCAAGATGCGAGAGATCGATGGAGCGCCACGTGCCGCATCTCTTTTGCTTCTCGATGTTAAATGTATTTTTTACCCGAAGGCCCGTAAGCTCAGGCTGCTGCGTTTCGTGCGTGTAATACCTGGCAAAGCCAGGCTGGCTGGCATATGGGCATTTTGGGCATAGCTTCGGGTTATTTCTTATACCTTCAAACGTCTTCGTCTTCTTTAGCTAAGAAAACGGCTTCAATGTATTTATTTTACGAGTGAAACTGTAAGGGTGTGATCGGAGATGCGAGATCTTAGGCTCAGAACACTAGACGAAATTTAGGCTAATCGAATAAAGCTGAAATCCTTGGTTACATCTTGATCTGCCCCTCTAGTTTACATCAAAAGAATTCAGTACCTAAATATTTTATACATAAAACTCCAAGTATATACGCACCTACGAAGGGTCAGATGTGCAAGGTACACCTGAATAAATCCTATTAGTGTAGAGCACTATATGTAGGCCCAGTTTTGATTTTTGATTCTTAAGCAAGATAATTAATTCTAACATCATCCGTCTACACTATGCAAATTAGCAACCATAATGACCTACCGCAACTCATACAAGATTATAAAATTACACCTGACAGATATGCAGTGAACATGAATTACCTTTGATAATAGCTGTTAATTTGTATCCAAGTCTCTAAGGGCCTGGCCGAAAGAATACTATCAACTATCAGCATACTGCAAACGTGACAGGGACAGAAGAACGCATGATAGCTTCCATAGCTTAGCTTGGTTCGATTTTGCAGCTCAGAGAATGCAACACGAAATGGACCGAAGAACTGAGCGCAAGACAACAATACTGTTCCTTCACCTTCTTCAGAAAATCAACACAACGCAACGGCGGGGGTGGCGGAGAAGCCAAGGACCTCAACCCAATACAAACTGGAAGTGAGCTTCGGTTTGGGTAGTCCGAGAAAATCGATAGGATCTACTTTCACTCAAGAGCCCAAACCCAAACACCGAATATTGATTTTCCTACTCAAGTATTAATGGTTATTTGGCAGCAATATAATGATCCCAAGGCCCGCCTTTAAAATTGAAAGTGAAATCCCTTTGAACTTTTGGAAAATAATTGAGTTTTGTACTCCAAGTTGATTGAGTTCAATGCAGTAGATTAGATATCAATTTTTAATATTTCACGAAAAGGCGAATATGGATCTTCAAACATAAAAGGCCAATTTTTTTGTATAGAATTAGAATATTCCCAAATATAAATGGAAATGATAGAAATAAAGTCGAGCTGGGGCACGTGTGCAAGTCTCAAGGGCATCATTACTAAACATGAGTTGGAGTAGAAAAATGGTCTCTAAAACTAGCACAGGAGAGCTATTACACTTATCATTTATCATCCATTTTACAAGCCTGGATGAGCAATTTTATTTACAGCAGCGTGAGCACATTAAATTCCCTTTTTTGAGTCATCATCACACAGAGCCGACAGGACAACAGAATAAGTACAGCACCCATTCCCAAAGTGGCTCTCGGGGTGAAGCGACTCAGCGCACCCCTTTTTCAATCTGGGTTTTTATTTTTTATGACCCGGGTAACTTCGACGGGACAACAGAATAAGTACAGCACCCATTCCCAAAGTGGCTCTCGGGGTGAAGCGACTCAGCGCACCCCTTTTTCAATCTGGGTTTTTATTTTTTATGACCCGGGTAACTCGGTCTAGCACTTGTGCTAAGCTTAGCGTCAGGGTTGCGCATAACACAAATAAATTTTAAATTGAAGATTCCATTAACCTGTTGAATTTAGAAATTCATTCGCCGATTTTCAATTGAAATCAAGTAGATTAAATTAGCTTTCTTACAAAACGTGGCTTCGATCAACAACTGACATAACCCGTGTATATTAATCGGGTTTCAAAATAGAGGATGACATGGCGGCTAGCCAAAAATGCCGGCCAGACAGACGGCATTGTGCCTGATTGATGGTCGAGCCAAAACAAGCCTAACGCCACCTTGACAAATACAAATTTAAAAGGTCAAGGTACGCTTACAAAAACGCCGGGAACTTTCAAAATTTTAAGTCCGATTTTTGAAGCACTTTGTAACCCTAACCCCGGGACTACGTGCCAGATGCTGCGTAGGCCCGGCTTCTGTTCTTCTACCATCCCCGAGGATTAAGTGCACACACAGAGAGAGATCTTCTTACCCTCATCTCATCTCTTATACTATAGACCGAGATCTGTTTGTGTGTGCGTGCGAATCCATGGCCAAAGCCGGGCTAGCTTCGCTTACCTAATACATAAAATACGAATGAAACCCCGAAGCCTGCTCGTCTGATATAAACATGGAAGAGGGTTCGACGCTCCCAAAACCGTATAACTTTTCGTCTCATCTTCTCAAGCATGTGTAGTGTATTCCTGGCTTGGAATGAAACTATAGATTCAGTTATACCCACAAGTTGGTATATTTCTACTCGAGCTGGGACGCAAAAACTTTCTCTATATATCAACAGGGATCTGGCTCCACGAGGAAGGAGGGAGGGAAAATGGAAATATCTATGTTAGTTAATGCTACTTCCAACACCGTTTGACGTCATGCATGTCCTATATTCGGGTTTCGGATTTGACGTAAATTCATGAATGAATTTCTTTTGCCACCTGGCATGTGACATGGCTTAATTTTATCTTTCGCTCGTCTCCGCGTAATATGGGTGTTCAGTTTTCAGTTCAGCAAAGTTACGCTTATGATGAGTCAGTGGTCAATACAGCAGTGCAGTGCACAGTGCACCTGTCTGTACTGCAAAATAGCATTTCATGGTAATTCCGAAATTTTAACGTCAGAATCTGAACCGGAAGCTAAGCTGTCTAGTCTCAGCTCAGAGCATTTTCGAATCCAACTTCAACTTCGATTCTAGAGAAAAATACAACGAATTCAATTTTGTTAGAGCAGAGCTTCAACACTGAAACTCCTGGAATGTGTATACTTAGCTATTCTTCTATTCTTTTCTGTTGCATACTCAGTAATAGCTTCCAGACTTCCTGTTCCTCGAACGTCTGGTAGTCCTAGAACGCCGAAACACCGACGCAGTTAATTCGATCGCTGACTGGAACTGGAAACGAGGCACACGCAGTCGAATTCTTCTATCCTGTAGCAGAGCTCTTGCTAGAACACATTTCCATCGATCCCGGGTTTTCGAGTTCGTGTCGTGTACCCTCTTCTCAAGCCTCATCTCCGCCACGCTTCGGAACGATCAAATAAACTGTGCGGCCCGTATCCCGATATATAAACCCCAATGCACGCACTCCGGGAAAAGAGTGATGCTCCTCATGCATTATTCAAATTGTCCCGTTCTCGGACCCTATCCTATTAAACTTTCACTGCGGAGAAAATCGAAGCTTATTTCCGAAATATTTCCCCCTGAACTGACTATAGACTATAACTTCACGTCCGATGGAAATGACATTTGTCATATTATATGTATTATCCAACGCAGTCTGCTTATCAGGTCGAGCGAGGCTTAATCTCAATCGAATTTCGTATTTATGCTTTTGTACTGTTACGCAAGCAAAGTTTGTCTTATCTATATGACACATTTAAATATGACACACGCACCGATTCAAACTTTCAACTAACGGATGGATGATACAACGGATACACGCAATGACACTTGCAAATTCAAACATTAAATATTCTCTGAGGAAGTACATATTATTTGCATACGTTTCTATGCACAAACCGGTGTTTCGCAGGTCAGGGAACTAGGACTGGGAACGGGAATCTTCTAGACAATTTGAAATTCTCAAAATATGAATTATTTAAAGTGCAGGTATCTACATTCTATTACACGTAATTGGTAATTTGCATCGCCTATTTCTTTAGCCAAACTTTAACTGTCTATTTCGATTAAATAATTCATACAATTGCAATGCCGAGATACAATCCGAAACAATCGACGCAAAGCTGGAAATTGGAACTCGTCACGTTCGAATAAACATTAAGAATTTAGGGGTTTTTGTCTGCCGTGCTAAAGTCAAAAGTTGTGAATTCCTAAGTGAATAGGTAGGTAGACTACAATGGATAGCTTGTAGCAAGTCCACATCCGTTCGCATACACAATATTTTGTATAAAGTAAAAAAGGCAAAAGAGAGGTCTATTTGACATGCTTTTGCTGGTGTGTGGCTGACGGGGTTATCAACCTGTGTCTTCGACCAATCTTGGCCTTGGAGAAAGGATACTCTCATCAAGCCCACAATGCAAAACATTCATTCACTCTCAACAACAATACAAGACACAAAAACATAACATTGAGATCAAGCTTCCTCTTGCATCTTACGCATGCCTTACCTCTGCTTTTGCTTTAAGTACCGGTACCGGCATTTTTGCAAAATCACTCAAATTATATTTGTTTGCCCCTGTATCTTTCCCTACTTCTAAAAATTCAACGCAAAGTTTAATATTTCTGTGTCATGGTATGTAGTTAAAGGATATATGCCAATTGCAATCAAGTTCAGTATAATATCGAAAAAATGTGGTATACATCATACCATATATCAAAACATTACGCGTTGAGCTAGAGCCAAGACCAGGAATATTTCAGCCATTGCACTATTTTCTTTCTACATGCTAAGAAAATGCAGCCCAAGCATTTTCACAACAGAGAAAGATGCATCATCGCGGAAATATCTCCATTCATGTCAGCAGTCAACCAGGAATGACTCATTAAAATACTTGTAATTCTTCTGCTCGTTTTTGCCCATTATTCTCGGTAAAAACTCTGCCTGGCTTTTAAACTTTAAAATGACAACGGCTATATGCTATCCTTTTCAAATTCAACTAAATAACTAAATATTTACCTCCATGCTACGCGAATATATTGTACTTATTTCCTTGATAATGTCAAAAATCGAGTACTTATCCACAGTGCCAGTAAACCGTATCTGTATAATGGGCATGTGCATTAAAATTGTTATGTAAAATGTAATGCTAAATGCAAAATATATTTTCACATGCGTTAAAATGAGTATGAGAAGCCTTATCTCTTATCTTATATCGCATTAGTGGTTCTCTGTACCCGTAAGTAATTGGAAACCACTGCAACTTGATATTCTCTTATATCAACGACCTGAGCAATGACAGGACGTTAAGCCAATGAAAATCTCAGACATTAATTATTCATCAACTCAAACCGCTGAAAATATCAGCCGAACTAAAAAAAACTAACATATGAGCACGACTTTACTTGCACGCAAGGGCAAGCCAACTGGAGTTCTAAAACTACTTATGAATTCCTAATTCGTAGAATTACCGTTTAATAATTTCCTAATTGGGTAGTTTGATACATGCCAATTCAACAATAGCGAATTCTTACAAAGAAACTAGAGCTGGAGACTAAAAACAGAATAAATTGCAACTTGTCTAGGTCATGAATTTGCATAAATGCGTTTTCTAATAGCGAAACAAATAATGTGTGTACTGCGCTGTGCTTTCAAATGAATCAATTTATCGAATTTCGGGCTTCCTTCTTCCTATAATTTGAGCTAGTTGAGATACCAATTTTCTTCGAGTTCACCTGACTGCTTAGTGCTTGCAGTTACAGACAGTTCGAAATTTATAGGTTAAGCTTGCGAGAGTGAATCAGGAACGTGATTAGATAAAAAGAATAATTCTGTCACGTAATTTGAAGTGCTGAAGCTGAAATACCGAAGCTTAAACATAACAACGGCGACAGTTATTGGCAGCTATGCGGTTCAGGTCTGGTTCACTACGGATTTCCCTTCGATAACAATGATTAATGATATAACTGATAACTCAGGATGGCTGCAGCCAGTCTAAAGCGGAATGCATTTAAGTATCTAGACCGTAATTAACCAGGTTTTACTGCATTGTAACCTGCAACTGCATTCTTGCAACCCTGCAGATCAGGATGCAGGAATATTCTACAATTACCCGTTAGTTTCCATAATACCATATTGCATGACGTCATGCGTCGTCAGGATTTACAAGGAGTGTCATCCAAATATCAAGTACATTTACCTTTGACAAAGACAAAATGCATTTGGAATAACAAATATTTTCTGTACAAATAGTAAAATATGAAATCCTGCCACTCGTTTCCGCTGCCTCATCTTCATTGACTGACGTTCAGGGAATATTAGAGATAATACGGACTTTGACGGTCGACCTACGTCACTTAACGAGGGACATAGGATAGGTACTGATAAGCAGGCCCCAGAAATTATTTAGGTCACTAGTGTGTAGTTAGTCTCAAAACAAACTCAAGTTGACAGATTTATAACTAGTATCTCACCTACCTATTTTTCCACACCTTGGTACTTTTCGTCTTATTTTTAGAAAACTGGCTAAATGGTAATAAACAGCATAAATTCCATTTGGGTACATTTTACAGTCTACCTTTCTACTTGGACTAGATTCGTCGCTATTAAACTTAAATCCTAATGCCACCTAACCCCTCTGACTGCAAAATTACAGTACATACCTAATAAGAACTTGCATTAATAAGTGCACTCGCCAGTTGTATTCAACGAGTATTTCTTCGAACATAGGCGTGTGTGGATATGAATCTTTCGGTTATTTTGTATTTAGGTAATTATGACCAAAGCTTAACCATTTCAAGCGAATCTGGCGGTGTAATACCGCAACTATAACTCAGCAACAAGCGGCGCGGCCCCTGGCTCATCCCAAATCCCAACGCCAAACACTGAAATGAATGAAAGCGAAACCAGAAGAACTAGGAACGAACAGCTGTACAGAACAATTCTAGTAGATAGGTACTTAATTGTCTTATAGGTATTGCATAGCTTTGCAGCTCCGGAACGAATGCAGAGAATATGAATTTGATTAGAATTGAGGTGTGGGTGGTGGTGTTAGATTTAATCTGCCAAACATTCCGGATGTTATTGTGGTACGTGGTACGGTACGATAAACCTTAACTGGAATTGTAATAAGTACTTACTAGAATCAACGAACACGTAGCATTTATTTGCAATAAAAAGAAGTTATTTCTGCATTCGACTAAAAGAGTAAAAATCAGATTCGACAAAATGGTCTAGCCAGCTATCCATGAAAGATACAAGTCATTGATATGCTAAGCTAAGCTTGTTAGGATAATTCTTGAATCTTGAATCTAACGAATGCCGATTCATCCGTCGATGTCAGAGAAATGTCACACGTCACACACCAAATCAGCAAGTCATAATGCCATATCTATGTATGAATACCAACTCATCCAGAAGCTGTTTAGACAAAAATCCAGACATAACGAATTATTGACGACGATCGCGAATCAAAATCCAGCCTATTCAGAACTACGCCTATCTTGTGTCTGTCTGGTTATGATTATCGTAATCAAGTTAGTCCGTCTGGAAGCATGCATCATTTTAGCACTTCTACTTCTACATGTTCCCAGGATATAGCTTGGAAATGTGAGACATATATTCAATTCTTAAATTACAAATGATTAGATTATCATTCTGCTACTGCTACCCTTTATGGGATTTTAGAGTAAAACACCACTATTTGAATTGAGATCTAAAGCGTTTCGAGCTTCTCGTATAAAAAGTCCCGTAAATCTGAATTCTAATGTTTAGACGATTTTGAAAGCAGGCCTAATTCCTTGAGCCCTTAGCCCTAGTAAGGGCATAAGAAATCAGTTTTGCAGTTCTACGATATTTTTTATAAATAGTGTACGTAGAGTAGAATATTTAACTTACTTGATTGTTTCGATAAGTTCGTGAGCTCCATCATGACGATCCTGAAAGATATAATACACCAAAACATTCAGCCAAGTTCAGGTTTTTCTTATTTACGATTAGTAAATTTTCAATGAATTTCCGAATTTCCGTTTTCGTGCAACGTGAAATACTGTAGGTCATAGGTTCTAAATTGATCAATCCTCAGAGGCGAACCCATTAATTCTATTATTTATTATTCAAGTTTCAAGTTAGCACGAAACACCGAGTCATCGACCTGTTCGGGTGCACTTGCACTCGTTTCCTTTTTTGTTTTTGGTCGTATTCAACATTTTAACTGTCCCGTTAAAAGTTAATGGTAGATTAATGATTCATAAAAACGCAATTAAAACGCATTTCGTTCTGATGCTTTCCGCTTTCTAAGATTAAGGATTTACTTAGCATTAAGCTTTAGTGTTTGTCCCGCAAGCCACGATATTCAATACTTACTCTTGAACCTGACTATACTGAATTCGAATAATCAAAATCGAAGTAAACTCACCCGTCCAGTCCCCGAAGTAAGCGGCCAATTAAAAACGCGTTCTTCAGCTCCAACTGGGCTATGGAGTCTCAATGCAAGTTGAGACATGTTTATTTAAAATAACCAGACTTAAATGTATTCACTGGGGACCGAAAACTTGTTCCAAATTGATAGGGATCGATAATTGAAACATAGGAGGTTGACGAATCCAGGAACCACAAAAAGATACAATTTCAATAAAGTCCCGGGTCACGTCATGGCACTGAAAATCCTAATTGTAAGCACTGGCAGTTAAGATTCAGATGTCAAATTAGGCAATCTTCAGTATGATTCAGTGTTTTATAGGCGGAAATAATCATTCGGGACCGTAATTTGCCATTTTATATTTGAATGGCCTTCAAGTCCGGCAGTCAGCAGTCAACTTGAGTCTCGTAACACAATTGTCTGGTGGCCAAGGTTAGTTTGAGTTCTGCAAATACATTGGCTATAAATTCTGACCATCTTCGGTTTTAATTACCGATATATGTTCTTTTTCGAATATCGGAAGATCGATTGATCTGAGCAAATGAATTGTTGTACACTTCAGTATTTGGGTGGAATTCCATAAGCTCAACTAACTGGAAATTACATTTAAATGGCAGAACTGGTGAATCTGGAAGCCGTTTTCCATTTTGATTTCAATTTTACTGTCACTGTTAACTATTTTTTTTGGTTACGAAGCGAAGAAGGTCAGTCACAGTCACAGGTGACAGTGCACATTGTCCATACAATTATCTATTAGCTGGTAGAATTCACGGAAGTTCCTTTTAAGCTACTGGCGCTGAGGTTTGTCTTGTTAGATTAACTGCTAAACACAAAATATTAATAAGTTACGTGATTAAGTCATGTCATAAGTCCTAATTTAAGATCGGTGTCAAATTTTCGGATATTTTGTATTTATAAATAACTTATGAAGTAATTACGGGTATTCCAAAGCACGAGCACACGTACGTATATTTTATAGCGGCGATTTGGATGTTTCTTCCAGATTATTGTGTGACCCTTGCTTGACCTTTCCTGCTTTTTGTATAAACCGGAAGTTTATTATGATGTACGAAGATATTTATTATGTTTTGTATTTTCGCCGCCGCCGTTGTAGTACTTACTTTAAATTCCTGCCGTTTAATTTATCAGAGCGGTATTATGTCCTGGAAATGATGGCGTTTGTGGTCGGGGTCGAGGAGCGGCGGGTTGGGGCGAGGGCACAGTAGGTTGGTTGACGACGGGGCAACGCACTTTGAGTCAGTCTGACAATGAGTCCCAAGAACACTCGCACACACGCAGTCCCCTCCTTCTCCCGACCTCTGCAACACGCAACTGAAATGGAGGAACACAAACTTCAGACTCACTCTCTCACACACTCCTCCAAATCCGGCCATCTCACTAGAAGTCAACCCGATCGATCTACGCTCCAATCTCCAATACGGAAGTTTAGTACGAATTCGGAAGTTACCCAATTTCAGATCCCCAATACTATTTTTTTTTAAATTACTCAATTATAGTGCCAAATCATAGCCTCAGCAGCCTCGCGTAGCATAAATTATGGCCAACAACTTCAAAATATCACTTTTGTTTAGCATTCAGTTAATTAAAATCGTACCTGTTGAGGTTGAGGCTCTTAAATACTTAAGAAACAACTCTTACTGTGATTCTTACTTCAAATTAGGTCAATTTGAGTTTTCAGCGATCAAAAATATTGAGTATCTACCTCAAAATCCTTCCATTTGCGCCAATTTAACTGTAAAACTTTCACTTTCGAATACCAGACATTTGTAATTTACCTAATTGTATCAGCCCAGCTTTTCTTGCTCCCCTAAATTTAGACCTGGTCTCACTGATGTATTTACATCTTAAATTTGCTTCGCCTCGACAATGACCTTGTAACGGATTACTTTTCTCGGTTCTAGAACTACGGTCTTAATAATTGATTTGTTGATGTGTTTAAATCAAACACTCCTCCAACTGACAGACAGCATACTCTCATTTCTCTAAAGATAAGTTCTTTTGGCTGCTGCGTAAGGTACCAGGCTAGTATGGATGGAATGAATATGAATGTTTTATGGATATGAATTACACGATGCTCCTCTCATTATATTGTACGCAAATGCATTTGAAAACACCTGAAAAGAAAAACTGAATGCGAACGAGCAGGCGACCAGTGAAGAGACGTGCGAGGAAGTTAAGCTTCGTAGTTGTATGCAGGAAGGGCAACGGCGAGTCTACGACGAGACTCGAGACAGAACAGAATTTCAGGGACTACGTGACTTCAAGCTTCAAGTCCATAGCCTAGCCGGCCGTAGTAATATCAAATATCATTACTACAGTAGTAGTGTGTAAAATCGACCCCAAGCATATGAGGGGAGTTTAGACCCATAATTATTGAAAAAAATTAATATTAAACTTAGGAATAAAAAAAATAAATGTTAGGTTTTTTTTGTAGAAAAAAAATTAATA
>VNWX01001415.1:0-15251 GCA_009869905.1 Ceratophysella communis | reverse complement strand
CCATTATAGTAACTGTAAATCTTGATATTAAATAGTCATCATTCGTATTTTATTTTATATATGCTGCTCCAATTCGATGTTTCACGAGTCTCGATATGCATGAAATCGTAGAACTCGAACGAAGACATAAAGCTACATAGTAGAACGCACTGACGAGGCAGAAATAGCCGTAAAAGCCAAAGATGTAGAGAATTTGACAGAGCCATAAGCCTCGTTTCTTGAGTATTTATTATTCCAGGGAATATCCGGACGAGGTACGATAAGGACTGAACTTATCATCAGTCTCAATTTGGTTTCCAATAGGTATCTCTGTAGTTCGAGGTCAATTTGGCCTCGGTTGCATTGGCTTATCCCTGTTAAGCCATGCAGAATGCAGTATGCCTCGGTTTCAAATCACGTCCAACCACAGCCAAAGCTGAATACTAACATGGACAGCCGAGATTTCCAGAATGTCTTCATGATATGATATAAAAATTGCATCACTTTTTTTTGTACCAGGCTGTGACTATAATCGCATATGATGTAATATATCTACTATAAAGTGTTCGAATGGCTCAATTCCAAAGAAAGTGTCACTTCTGGAGCTCTGAGCAAACGCCTTCTTCTTACCAAATCCTTGCAAGTGCGGAATATAAATCTAATTTTACTAACACTCACTCCCACTACTTCAGATGAGATGTTTTTACAAAAGCTACATTTACAAATGAATGAATGAACGAATGTGGCAATTCTCGGATCTTTGCACTAACTTATATTAAATGTACCACTACCGTTTCTATAAAATTCTAAAAATACTGCTATAGACTGTCTCGTAATCTATTATAAGCATAGATACGTTTATGTTTGTATACCGGAAGTTCTCATTGTCACAACAAAATAGAACAAATCGAACAATAGACACCCAGTTTTTTTTTGTCTGTCTGGGAGCAAAAGCCTGGCGCTATGTACGGATATCATAGAAAATATTATTGTTAGACGTTCTATTTCGAGCCGTACTAAAAATATTCACAATGGTATTTTTACACCTTGTAGAACTACGGAGTAAGTATTATATTATGTGCCTGTCATGAAGTAAGCTTAAATAATTGCATTTTAGTAATCTTTTGAACAGACATAATAACTATAAACTTGCCGTCGTTTTATAGCGGAATGCATACGCACATCATTCATAAAGTAATCCGATTTTACTATCTAAAATACGAGCTACTATAAAACGGGTATACAGACAGTGGCTGGAAGATTTGGCTGCGCAAGTTTTGCACTAACGTTGCTCAAACGTTTAGACAGACGTGTCAAAATAAAGGCGGGCCTCAGGCCCAAATAATTCGGTAGTCGTCCGCACTGCAGCTAGTAGCTAAATCTTTGCTTGCTTACGTGAAAGATTTTACTACAAAAATACCTCTTTAATTTGCAAAAACACAAATATTTATATCCAAGCATGTTGTTGACAGTGTTTTCATTTCGGCACGTGGCAAATTATTTTTCCAATCTTGTGGCATTTTAATTGCAGTCAAGCGTATTGTAATTGCTGTAATTGGAATTGGATGAAAATTACCAGTTTGCAAACTTTGTCGATGCCATACCGTAATGAGATTAGTTTACCATTTGCATAAGCTAACGACGTTGTTAGCATATTAAAAATTGGCTACAGAACATTCAGCATACAAAAACTTTATCTGGCTGGAAGTCATCTGGGAGACGTAAATTGTCACAGCACGAGGTTCAAATTTTGACTTTGAAATAAAGTTTTCCATGAACTTGGACGGTTGACGTTAGTCGTAGCTTAGAAACACTGTTATCCAAGTTTAAAATATTTATAAATGGTGTTCCAGAGATGCTATTTTATTAGGAATAATTGGACAATTTTATTTTCATCCAGGGTTCATCCACGTGCGTTCTAATATGTTTTCTTAAATATCGCAAATCGTCTTCACTCAACCCGTCCTATATTACAGGAGAAACCCGTCAGTAGATTCCGTAGAACATAAACACAATAAATGCGATAAAAAACTGTTTTGCAGCTGCGACCACATAAATAATCCAATACCTTTCCTTGCTCAGAACACCCGATTCATTACATCAGATCAAGCGGCAATTGTTCACTCACACCCGATAAAAAGCCTAAGTAGAACGCATACGCATACCCTCACGTCTAAACCGATCGTGTCTTTGAGGGAATCTGGGAATTCGTTTCTCCTTGGCTTAACTCTCTCCAAATCAATTGTCAGTGGAATATATCCCCTGGACTTAATAGTTCTATTTTCTGACTCGGATTAGTTCATGACTGAGCCAAGGAGTGAAATCCAATTCCGCACTTTGTCCGTATGGGACAAAGGCAGGATAACTCAAGAGAGATTCCTTATGTTCAGGTCAAGGCACGATAAAATATTTCAACTAATTTACGACTAGTAGTTAACACCGAAAAGAGAGCTAAGTACTTAAAAAATATATATGAAACTCAATTTTTACACTAACGTCAGCAATTTTTGCTTATAGTATTATTTTAGTTTTACTCATTATAGCCTTAAAAATTTACTAGGCACAAATCAAAAATCGCCCAATTCGACCCATATCCATATCTTATTAAAGGTATACGGTATCGAAACAATGTAAATTACACTGCATAGTTGTGACGGGTGCATATAGAATGAAAGAACTGCCAGTGATAGTTATACATGGAATGATGGGTATGAGGCCATGGTTTGAATTCGCGTCGTCGTCGATTAGAATGCTGAGAAGAGGCAGCAGAGAGTGAAAGGAGGAGAAAGGCAGAGTGGCTTCATTTCTGGAGCTTTTTGAATTGCCCATTTCCAAGTTATAGACCTCATTTTTTCTGTCTCTTTCTCCAGATCCAATTCCGTTCTATGGAGCCCAATTCTTCCGTTGTTCCCCGCATTCTATGTATATGAACAATGTCGTCGGCTTGCTGGCGCTTAGTTTATGGAATAAATCTACGTATGTTAGCGTGTTCTGAAGATGCACTATTTTAAAGCTGTATTTAATATGAAGAACTTCTTTGAAATTCTAAATAGAGAAAGTATAGCTTTCCGAACAAGCCAGAAATTTGCTGGAAATTGCCGTTGTTGCAAGGCTGCATTAAGCGCTTGACGTAGCCTGAAAATTTTAATTGCTGATTGCTAAAAATTTTGGATTCCAGACTCCAAGCATTGTCATACTAAAGTTGTAAAACTGTAGTAAAACCTGGTTTTTGGGAATGGCGATTTTGCCTACGTGAAGCTAAACTTTTATGATCGAATCCTTGCGTCATTGTTAGATAGTAAATTAACGAACTGCTCTAGCTTGGTTATGTTGAGCAATTGACCGGACAAATCACTTTAAAATCACTCTCATTTTAGTTTGTGTATTTTAGTATTTTAGCCTTCTCACTTAAGTGTGGTATACGGGTACTTAAACGAGAGGCTGGAGTGTATCCGTAGAAATAGAGTGGGCAGCAGTCCTCAGTTTTCAATTTACATGCCGCACTTAAGGTTTCCCATAAAAGTGGGCATAGATTGGGTTGTTTAATTGTGGCTCGGAGAGAGCGGTGAATAGCATCAGACGGAATTACACTACACAACAGCCCGAATTCCGCTTCTCTCGGGAGACACCCGCCTCGAGAACGATTAGAACATTAGGCGAGGTAATTCACTCAAGCCTTGAGTTCTTATTCGCTCCCAACATGCTCTACAGCCAGAACTCTGAAAAATAAAACTTTTCACCGAGTTGTGCAATTAAATTGAGACAATATGTTTTCTCAAAATTACTGTGCAAGCAGAGGCTCAATGTTACAACTAATCCTTTCAGTCCTCTCACCACTTCTCGTAAATTAAGGGCGGTTGAGACTCGGACGTATTCTGTAGACATTTTTGTCTAAACTTGTCCGTATTGACCTTGATGGGTCTGGAAAGCTTGCTTCGGCTAGGATGAAATTGTTTTCCTATTATTAATTTTCGTTTCTTAGAATTTAGGGCCTAAGGTTCAAATATTCTACGAAATTGATGCAATTTTAAAGATACACTCTTTAAACGGACAAACAAAAACTCGTGTTTCGAATACATAATGCATTGCTTGTTTAGCTCGGATTCAGGTTGTTTACTGATCTCTTGCATCTTCTAGGAATCCTGAGTTGATTATAGTTTATCTATAGTCCAATTTTCAAGGCTGCTGCGTTACGTGAGATCCGCTTTTTCGCTCAATATCGGGGTCAGCTGCTGTTGGCTGAGAAAGTCCAAGATTGAGTTTTCGATTCATTCAAGAAAAGTACATTAAGTAAATCTTGGTCTTCCGCCTGGGTAGCTCCCTAAATTGAAAATAAAGTGTTTTTTCCGAGTAGATACGGAAATTCGGAGTTTATTGGAGAGAGGTAGCTTAACTGACGGTGGAAGGATAGAGGGAGAAAGGATTATGCTATTGCGAGAACAGCAGGTGTGTAGGTTTCTTTGAAAAGAAATGCAACTATGGAATCGGATCAAGAGTTACACGGTTTTTGTGTGCGACAGAAGAAAAACAAATGAGACCACAGGGGACCATGGCTCAGGCCTGCATAAGTAGTGGAGAAGACAGCTGTGGTTTTTTCAGGTAGGACAGGTAAGCGACAGTTCGACGAGCGTCGGATTCGCAATCCTTCAGAATCGGGCTAATGTGGCTTAACCGTCTGAATACGGTTCGTTAAGGGCACAGCTACAAAATCGTAGCCCTTCGCCTATATCTTCAGGCTATTAACCCACTCGCAATCCATACTGACCGCTAAACTCCCAATGCCGGAATCGTCCTAAGCAAAAGAATGTGCCTTTACAACATCCTTCGGAGAAAGTACGGAGAGAAAGCAAGCTCCTATATTTAGTAGACTGCGGCTGTACCCTAGCCGTTTGGCATTTTCCGAAATAGCTAAATTACTTTGGCACAATAATAAAAACAAATGGTAAATGATAAAAGTTTTACAATTCAAATACACTTTTTTCATATTTTGTGTCTTACAAACAAAAGTTTTAATCTTCACGTCTGCCAGCCAGCAAGTTCCTAACTCACTTTCAAATGGGCGTCAGAATGGCTAATAGTGTCTGGGAATGGCCGTGAAGAAAAATACAATGCCAGAGCCGTATGTATGTACGTATGGGGCTGGGGGTTGAAAGTGGTGTACCCCGTATGACTCATTCATTGCTTTACTGCAATTTCGTAAGCATGGCATAATGTGGCTGCACTACCGCGCCACGTGTTATCGCTCAGCTGCATAAATTATGTTTAATTAGTGAAAAATCCGAGATTTTCCTGTCTGGCGTCTTTAAATGAACAGGGTTTTCTTCATTTCCAATTTTTTATATATTAAAACCATTTTTCACTTGAGTACATATTTGCTGGTAAAAGCCTATTCTGCTGAGTTAGTTCATCGGCAAAAAACAGGGGTAAAACGTTGTGTGGGAGAGAAAGCTTATTAGTTAACCTCGTTCGTGCGTCAGGAATTCTAGAAAATGTGTGTATGTATTTGGAAACTGCAATTTTATCGTATTTTACGAAAAATGTCTAATTAACCATTTACCATGCAAATGGAATAGTCTATTACTTTATTTAAAATCCAGCCGTTATATGACTTTTGTTTAGTAGAACATGCCTTAAAGGGCATCTTGTCCACACGAGTAAATCTAAGCTAAGATTCAGTCACTTCCTGATCTCGTCCATCTCAATCACTGTCAACCAAATCACGACAAAGACGTCACATAAGTCATGCATAATTACTTTTATAAGAGTCTAAACCTCATTAGGTAATTAATAAGGCTGTTCACCTGGCGGAAATTTCGCCACTTAATTTTGAAGTGGATTTTAGACTACGGCTGGCTGACAGATTTATGCAGGGTGACAGGCAACGATAATGACTTTACACGCGAACAGCGCGAGGTTGACCTTATCTCCTGTCTCGTGTACTTCCGCTTGAAATTAAATTATGTTTTTCCTACGTTTTTCTTAAAGGTCAACTACGTCCAGGATCCACAGAACAAGACGATCGAAGAGTCAGCCTGGTGCGGTGTTCCCTTCGACGAGCCTAACATCTCATGTCAGCTTCTAATGCTTCTCTCGACCAGCATTTTCTTCGTGGCTCCAATGACCCTTATTCTCATCTTGTACGTTCGCATTGCTCTGGTTCTCCATCGAAGCTCAAGAAATGGGTCACTCCGACGATGCTGTGCTACGCAGCATCAGACACACTACACGAACGGAAGCATGCTGAACGGAACACCTGCTATTGGAACTACTGGGACTCCTGGCGGACATTCAGCACATCCAAATGGGCTTCAATCAAACAGTGGAAAACGTGGAACGCAGGGAGATCGGTCTCATATTCAAAGTCGTCGTGCTGTTATTCGGATGTTAGGTAAGTTCTGATATGGACTGGATATGTAGAATATTCAATGATGGTAAACACAGTTGTGAATGGGTTAACGTCGTTTTGTCAATTTGGATTGCTCCTATCGCCACACGCGACAATCTGGCTTGACATATTTCCTGCATTTCCGAGCTTCTACTGACGTTACCTGTCCTGAGCAAGATATATCGTATTACAAAATTTGCAATTTACTAGCTCCAGGGTATTAGATATCAAGCTTTGAGTTGAAGTAGTAGTAAAGAACCCAATTTGATTCCAGGCACGAAGTATATGGGTTTCCTTTAATCAACATGCAGAGTGGTTTCTTATCGGATGAACTGATTGAGGATTACGAGCCCTGCAACTCCTTGAGATCGGAATCTGGTGACCTGGTTTGAAATAATGAAACCCGTCAGCAACTTCTATCAGTTATATCAATACCTCCCCCCATTAGAGCAGAACCAGGACTTACAAGCCCATTATTATCCAGCCCACGCAATAACTTCTGTGCGCAGAATTATCAATTTGCTAAATGGGTTCAAGTGTATTGCTTGCTCTGCTTCGGTGTGTCAGTGGAGAGAGTATTCCAGTATTTTGATAGAAGCAAAATATTCCTAGCTACGAATATTCTAGTCTGGACTTTGTTACGTAGAGGAAGGAAGCATAAAACTTTTATCTTCTTTTCCTTGACAAGTTGTTTGAACGGAGTGGAATTTTCTTCCCTGCGGACCAAAACGAAGTCGACAGGAAGGATGATTCGACGGCTTTTGGTTCCAGGCATTTTGGGCTCAAAGCTTTGGCCTGCATATTTTAAGCTTTTAGGCCATAACATGCAATTACTTACCCCGACTAGAAAAGTCAAAGGTCACTTTCAAAGGCTTACTTATTTTTTGCCCATTGGTTTACACGTTAACTCATACTATTCATTGCACAAATATCTTTAATTGCAAAATTGAAAATTGCAATTTATTTTAAAATCATGATTAACTAGAAAAGTCGTCTTAAACAAGCCCTGTCAACCCACTAAAGGTCGTCCTCACGCAGCAGAGGCCTGTACAAATTCAGACAGCCTCCTAATTCGCATGTGCATTATGGGCAAGACTTCTAAAATAGCGGGCAGTTTATATGCAACCATTTTAAGAACTTATTAGCCGAGACGAAAATGCCCACGAATGACTCTGCTGGAGGGTTGTAGGAGAAAGTCATATAAAACTTGCGTGTCTGTTGGTAAATTTTTGATTTTATCACCTAAGCCAAAGTAACTCTCTCAGGGAAATTTCATTTTGACTTGACAGACCATGGCTACTCGTTTGCTCCTGGTTGGGTAGTGCTTTAATATATGTTTGTATAATATTATGTGGTCATCAGGATATATTATACGGTGTAGGTATGTACCTTGTCAGATTTGTCTTGCCTAGCACGACAACCTGCATTTCTGCATAGCTTTTTACGATATTATTTAGGAGAAAGTTTACGAAACTCAGGGTTGCCGAGAAAGCATGCCGTTATTACATGCAAGGAGAAAGTTTGAGCCTTTTTAGTAAATGAAATTTATCAAACATGAAGAGGTTGCATTGTTTTATTGTATGTAATAAAAAGCATTTTGTTTAATCCAAGCTCAAGGCTTTTCGTGAATAAATTTTCAGAAGTCAAATTGATAAAAAATATGGCCTTTACTTCAATGGCAAATGTAATAGGCCGAATTCTAAAGCTTACTTTTCAAAATATCGTGCCATGCTAAAAATGGATATTTAAACAAAACTAAACAGCGATGTTAAAGAATAAAGAACGTCCTTGAGATTTCTGAGTAAATAAGGATGAAAAAATGGACCATTTTTTCTAATTTAACTTGTCGGAAATGTTAAACCAAGTGGGTACTTCCATTTTTCCTCCCGAATTTACGCGTTAGAGTTAACTGACTTGACATGAGTCTTGTTTTAGAGATTATTAACGAGGCGTCTCCAATGTCAAGGATATCAGGTATGCAAAGGGATTCGGGCGAAGGGCTCATAGGTTGGAAATCTCACTGTACATACTTCACTCATCTACTCGCGGGACAAGTGACCTCTGACAGTTGAACTTTCAAAGAGTTAGGCTTATTAAAAAATTGGATAGGCACTGTGTCACGCGATCACTAGAAATTAATCAGCATCGCATCGAACCTACGAATTTCCAAATCAGGCTGAGTTTTAAATTCTTTTAGTTCTGAAATACATCGTACCAAACTGCGTCTTACTCATTTTTATGATATTTATTTTAAATTCCAGAATGTCAATACCATTCTGCAGTGAACTGAAGTCTGTACTTGAGCTGTGTAGGAAATAGTGACATTCAGATTTTGGCAGACTGTGCAGTTCTCTATTACGAAAAAGTTTCGAAAATAAATAGCAATATACAATATAATGCAACTTTGTTCTGTTGGTCTAGAAGTTATGAAACACCCTTTGTTGAATTTACCCTTGTACGATCTCTAGCTATGCTATTACTCATGCTCGCCATATTTTCTAGAAAAAGTTTCGTTCTGTTGAAATAAAACTGCATGTGAAGTCGTTGATAGGTTTTATAGGTACACTTTTTTGAGTCTGAAAACTTCGTGACACACATTCACTTCAAATATGAGAAAACGTATAAATTCAAGATTCAAGGCCTAGACGTTTTTCTTCTTAAACTTGATTTTAGTTGTCGGATTTCATTATTACAAATTCGAAGCTCGACTTGAATTTTAGTTTTCATAAAATAAAAAATAAATCACGTTCTGTTTACTCAAATATTTGTATGCCTCTAGAAATTGAATAAGCGACTCAAGGCCAGACCACGCTCGAAATTCCAAGTGTACAAATATGGGTTGTGACTTGAATACAGGCTTTGGGATTTGGCATTTTTAAGGAAAAACATGTCGCCTTGAGGACTTGAATTGGATCTTTGCTCTTTTCGAAGTCTGATCATAAGATCTCATACCGTAGGCAGGGTACATGCAGATATGTAAACTCAAAGAGAATATTTCTCTAAAATCGTGAATCAGGTAAAATTGTCAATTTTCTTGCTCATATTTCGTTAAATTTAAATTTGATGACTTTCTATAAGTAGATGCTAAATCTAATATTCCTAAAATTCTACCCATCAACTATGAGGAATTCGATACTGAAAGTACTCCTAATATTGAGCTGTAGTCGAGTTTGGAATTAGCATTTTTTGCCTTGAACCCTAGAGCTTCTTTCTATGCAACAAAAACACTGCGATCAAGAAGACGAAGAAGGTATCGTGACCAAGAATAAGGAAATAAGGACTACGGACCTGTCTTGAGAGATTCTCATCATTACTCTGGAGCGGCTTGCGGCTGCTTGTACTGCGTTACACGTAGCCTGGTCTGACTTCCACCCCGAGATTCCGCTTTCTTTGTTAGGTCAGCCTATCATGAGCTCAAGTGCACCCTGAACTTTGCTATGCTCGATGGAAGCTATTTACGCACGCAGACCAGCCCAGGCCACGTGTTACCGTTTCAGGCCTAGTCACTGGGTTACATCTGTTAAAACGAGTTCAGGTAGCTGGCTGAATAATTGATGGTAGTTGTGCTCGCGGCGCGTATGGGCAATGACATGGGAATAAATCAAGGAATAAAGATCAGCAGTTGGGTCAAGGTTCTTCCGGAACCGCGCTAACACTGAACACGGGAGCTATAAAAGAAATAATGTGCTAAAGTAAATGCGTGGTGTGGCTCGAAGCTACTTGTAATTCACTTTAGCCAATCCCTATCCAATAGATTCAAGTCTTTTCGTTCGTGGTCAGTTGGGCTCCGAGCATTTGGTTTATTCTTAAATGTGTACCGCACCGCGGAACTTCGCAAATTCAGTAGTGGTAGCATTTGGTCGTAATAAATTAACCGTACATACCACTTTAAGGCACGTGCGCCCATACCGCTTTAAAATACCGTAGACCCGATTATATATTCTCGTTTTTCAAAAGTCTTCCGCCTCAACTAATGGACCCATCTTGTTTGTCCTCGTATTTTAGAATATTCACATTATTTGGTAGTAAATTCAGGAGCTGCCGCATGTGTGCGTATGGCAGGCTTCGCTCGCCAGAGACTCGTCAGTAGTGATCAGCATAATGTGCTGCTGCTGCTTCTTGATGTCGTCTGCATGGATGCCGACACGCAGGCTGAGGTAAAAGATTAGAGAAAGTCTTGTGTGGAGCGACGCGAGGGTTGTATAAAGATTAAAATCTTCTTCCTGAAGCACTTGCTTGGAATTAGGCTAACGACTTTACGCTCTTCCGAGTTGAGGACGGGGAGTGATTCAGGAGAAAGTTTGGGGGTTGTAACTCGGTTTATATGGGGATGGAGACGAAGTTTCTATTCCAAACACGGACAGGCCCAACTGAACTGGGTTATTACATTCTATTGTTCGAGATTCATATAATTCCATTAGAATTATCCTGTATAAATAGCTGTAGTCTTTGAATAAGGTCAGAGGTCAAGTTGGCATTCAGCATAGGCCATATCTCACCAGGAAAAACTAGAAAGAGACCTTCAAGCACTCGAAAAATCGTAATTTTAAAAATTTAAACTGTTTATAATTTATGAATTTCTGGGCTAACAACACAAGATTATTGTAACAGAGAGAAAGTGGACTTTCACCACGCACTGTCTTTTGCATAAGGACTTTGTTAGGCATTCCACATCTCTGCAGCCTACAAATTCTCATGTCAGACGATGCCAGGGACGTTGTCCCCACACGGGGATATAAATCCTTCAAGGTTAGGATGAGCGTGAAGATATTGGCTAGGGAAACCACTTCATGAAATACATTTCAAATGTGGAATTGGAATAAAATAAGAATACTTCTATTCCACTCTCGCAGAAGCGTATTTTAATGCAGAAACGGAGAAAGAAACTCACTTCTCATCTTCATGACAAGTTACTTACGAACGTGAGCTGAATTTCAATGTTTTTATTTTTTAAAACGTAAATTTTCTCTCCGCTGTGTGTGGCATCTGACTTTTAAACTAATCTGTACAAGAGGATCTTTTGTACTTGAAATGCATATTTAAAATCTAGGGTTACTGCACTTTGATTTTGTAGCTAATCTAGCGGCTTTTCGGGTGATAATTCAAAGCATTATAAGATTAGTTTCTCATCCCTTTAATTGTGTACTGTTGTGAGTATTCATGGACAGAAATAGGTAGGAATGCTTTCACGTCCGAACAGACGGAAGAGCAACCGAAACCGAGATTTACGCTTTTAAATAAATATTTAAGCTGTACAATGCTAATTGACACGTCCGCGGTTTATGATCCGCGTTGACCTCAGACTCGAATTTCCAACCAGGCTTCCATTTGTGATACCATTGGTTTATACTACTTTCAGACGCATATAATGTGGAGATTTTCTGAAGGAAAGATTTCGCGCGGATTCGATTTGAGGTTCCAGTTGTTACTACGAACACAGATTACGTGTTCTTGCTTTTGGAGAACTGAAGCATCATGATTCCGCTGAATATATTCTGAGATTTCAGAAAACTCAATTTTTGTGACAGACGCCATAATCCTGTACTATAGTAATCTTACAATATTTGGACGCGATAAGTACTAGGCAGCTACAGTCCTAGGCTATTCAAAAAACAGGCTATTCGAAATACAGAAAAAATTGTGGTTTCTTAATGTGTGAATTTTTCGGAAAACAGCAAGGGCGTGTTTTTTGAAAACCCGTCCAGAAAATTTGGGCTTTAGCCATGCAAAAAAGTTCAACAACCGAATTGAGTAATTTAGACACCACCAGCCAGGAAACTTTATTTTATGACCTGTTTCCCAACATTAAATTGCAATCTTTGGCGTTTAGGCACCTCCTGCAGAGTATATTTCTGGTCATGGCAAGCCAAGCCCTGGTTGAAGCCCATTGAGTAGGGAACATTCCAGGCTTTTGTAAAACCAGGGCTCTGGTCAAATTAGAAGTGAGTTATGTGTTGAAATATGAGAGCAAGAGCCTAATGCTTCCTTTGTGCTCGGAGTCCTAGTCCAGCCTCATTTTGGCGAGTGGTAGCGGGACATTTATAATGAGGGAAAGCCCGGTGTGTAAATCAAGTCTACTTCCTCTCCAAATGACAACACTTTCTAACTTTGCATCTTTTCGCAGTAGACGCTCGTCCTGCCTGCATTCCAACTACACCTTAATAATAATAAATATCTGGTCTAGTGGTTTAAACTACGTCTACAGTCAATTCCACTTCTGATGCAAGGGCTCTAGCCTGAGGATAAGCATGGGAATATTTGCATATTTCGTGGCTTCTAGACAAATTTGCGAAATTCCGCATTACTTCAAGGTTATGTTCATTGGCATTTCGCCAAAATGAGACGCCCACAACAGTAACTCATTTACATGATCAGACTCAAATTGATGTGGAGCAGTATGCCATTGTGCCATGCCGGTTACCGTCCCATTTGTGTCGGTCCGTAAGTACTTTGTGGAAGTTACGTAAATAGGTGGTTGATCTGAGGAAGACAAGGCTCATCAAGAGAAAGGAGAAAGTACATCGATTTCTCTTTTGTGTGTGGAGTGATGTGAGGCGAAGGAAGGGCTCACGAGGGACTTGAGATTGAGAACTTCTTGAAATACAATCTCCAACTTGAATACAGATACTTTCTCTGACTCCCTGCTGTCCCACAGGGAGCCAAGTCAACACACTTTAAATACATAAGTTGGGCAGAGAAAGTTAGGCTCATCTCAAGTTTAGTTTACCGCTTCTTCTATGAAGACCCACGCCACATTTATTTCTGCTATGAAAAAGGTACCTACTGATAAGTAAAACACCTGTGTTTTTGTTTCTAGTTTGTTTCGAGATATGCTGCAGGTAAAAAGCTTGACAGGCTTCAGATTTTAGCAAATTTTGACGTTAATCACCCGCTTAGCAGGACTAAAAGTGAAAGTCAATGTTAAAATATGCAAATGACTTTCCTATCATGAAATTCGAGTTTACTGTAAATAAAGTTTAAAGTTACCTATATTGTGTTCTGACTTGAGATAAAAAAAATGGCCACGGTCACATGCAATCTTGCCGTTTTGGAACAAAAATCCTCATAGTTATGGAAATTTCAAGTTTATTATCAAATTAAAACTTTTATTGTAGTTAATTCAATTAACTTTGTAATTCTCGCTAATTCATTTACCCTTGCTTTCTATTGTGAATTCATTTGTACTCAAGTGCATTGGGCTTGCTACAAAATATGCCGTTATTTCGCCTTTTTTCTTTGTAATTTTACTGTTGGCTCAAGGCCGTGCTTGCGCTTGTGCTTGTGCTCCGAAATAAATGGCGGAAGGGCAAAGGCTTCATTCGTGCCAGAAAAAAGGCTTCCGGAAGACGCCTTAGAATCTACTGAGCTTTCTAAGTTTATTTTCTTGTATGTACTGAACTCATGACGTAAACGCCGAGTTTAGTAAACCGGGTCAAGTTTATTAAGATTTATGTCATCGAATAAGAACAGCGAAAGATTTGCAAGCACTTTCTACAAGGTTTAGTTACTGATTCTCAGATTTTTGCTCAGCGGTATTGAATTTTTGATTTTATAAAAGAGAAAGCACTTCAAAGCAATGGTCTAATAGCTCTGTAATTGCGTTAATAATCTATCTGCGCTCATTCTGAAGTTTTTTAAATGTAGGGGGAGCTCTTCACTGCTAGAGCTTGGCACTCCCCTGACCCTCAAACTCAAACTCAAGCTAATCTGGAATTTTTGTATATTATTTAATTAACTGAGAGGATGTCTAATGCAGACTTGGTTTGTCTCCTTTTCCTATTAGTGGCGGTCGTGATTGCATTCTTTGTCTGCTGGGCCCCGTACCACACTCAACGACTTCTCTTTGTCTACGTGACGCTCTATGGAGAATGGACCGGAGCTTTTCGAGATGTCAACCAGAACCTCTTTTATGTTGCGGGTAAGTCTCTGATATTTTCTAATTAGCATCTCCATTAGCGCCCTTAGACATGTAGTCTACTGCCGATAGGGTTTCCTAGTACACAAAATCTAATCTCAATCTCGAAGATTACGCCGAACGAAATCAAGTCCTCCGGCAACTACGCCTCTCACATTTCCAACCAAGCCTTGAAGAACATTTATTAGCCTTGTCTAAAGCCGGTATTATTCACGGAAAGGACCTTACCGGATAAGGAAATTCGATATTTACGACCAAGGTCTAGAATCAAAATTTCCTGAAGTCAGGTCGGATATAACTACCATAACATGAACTTGAAAAGACCTTCAATATGTAGGCTTCCAGTTGCAAGGTAAATGTGTTCGTCTCGAGTTTCCTGTAAACATTATTCACAGTGACACAAGAGAGGCGACAGGGCGAGGACTAAAACAATGGGCAGCCAATTTGTCAACTGTCTGAACGTAAACAAACAAAAGTTACACTGTCCAAATATTTTATTAACACGCAGTTTTCGTTTGCATCTCCAAATTCTGTAATTGACAAGAATAAAGGTTAATAATTTGAGAGAGTCTAATCTTAGGACTTCTGAAACGACTGTCAAGCTAGTCTGTTCTTGACAATCTGCACAGAGATACGGATGAGATAAAGAAGGCCAGAACCTGTCTAAATATGCACTATCGCTTTCTCCGCAGAGCGCATCTTCATTAATTTCTCATGTTCTCAGTTCTCATCTCCGTAGAGTCCTCAAAACCGCTTAAACACTTCTGCACAGTCAGGAGAGACCCAAACCCGAAACCACAATTTGGAACGGAAGAACAAAGTTCAAACTGTGACTGTAAAGCTGTTGCAGTCTGTAAGGTATTGGTATGCCTTTATCCCAAGCTGCACTCGGAGTTATGAGTCAGCCCTGGTCAGTCAACTTCCAGAGCAAATTCCTCCGTAATTATATTCATGTTAATCCTATTAGCATTC
>VNWX01001414.1:0-15265 GCA_009869905.1 Ceratophysella communis | reverse complement strand
GAAAAATGGACAAAGAATTAGTGACATTCATTGTCAATTTCAATGGAATGTCGACATTTGTGCCGAAATATAAAGAATTTCATCGTGAAGACTGGAAGCCTCGTATCCCATTGGCTCGTCTAGAGGTTTCGATTGGACATCATCCTTCCAGTACAGAAACGCTTCCATTTGGTAATCATGAATAGTCTGTAGAAACTTGAACATTTCGGTAGTATCAGTGTCAGTCTTCGTGCTGCCGATTTGTTTTCTGTATTGCAGCATCAGAGCACGGCTAAGGCACAGAAGTAGGAGTCCTGGTAAAGAAAAACACCAGCAAAATTAGAAAGTTTTAAATTTTGTAAATAAGGCAGAATGGAAACATTTGAATAGCACAAAGAAATAAATTTTAGGAAGAACATTGTTTCTAAAAATTTGAACGCGTATCCACGATTAGTACAATTGTTCTCCAATTTATTGATCTGTGACATGCGCCATTTCCTAACTGATCAATCAGCATGCTCTAGATACGATTTACGAATTATGCTTGTGACGAACCTCGATCAGCTGAAATTCCAGGAGTTAGCACATTAGCGATTGGCAGAAGATAGTGGCAGTGTTTTACAAAGTTTTCTAGTTGGTAGAGATCAAGGGACTTGAGCTGGCCACCGTACATTCTAACCAATGCTCTTGAAGCTTGTTGTATTAACCAGTGATTTGGGTGCAGTACATTCCCAGAATAGGTGTGAATAAAATTTTCGACTAGTTGCGTTCCGAGCATCGGAACCGCGTTTAGAGTGGTCATAATCTGCGACCATTCCCGATCAATATTCCCAGTTTGTGCTTGCGGGTTTATCATGTTTTCCTGTTCATTACTACACGAAGGATTGTCGCATTTCCACATTAGAGGAGGCTGGTGAACTGATCCTGATGTTTCCATCGGGATCGGGTAGGCGTATCCAGAACAGTTTTCAACTCTGCATTTGACCGAAGACATGAAGGTCCCAAGTTCAGTACGTTCAAGGCAACGCTCACATTTACAGATAAAGCCTGCAGTATCCAGGATCATTCGCCTTCTCTCAGGGCCTCCGTAGTAGGTCCAGTTTTGATTGTAGGATACTGTAATTAGTTCCCCCTTTTCAATCGTCTTCGATGCACGAATTCTCATGGAGAAGTCTGGTGAATAAGCTACGCTCCATGTGCAGTTCGGGACGCATGANTAGCTGCCCTAAAATTACAAAACGAATACATTATGAATTATGAGTAGAGAGTGTATAGTTGATGCAACTAAATGATATCAATTAGGAAGCAGACGAGGTCATAATCATAATATTTTTGGTCTCACGAGGGTTCTTCGTGTTCTTCCTCCACGCGTTCCACAGAGAAGGCATTGATATCAATTATACCATTAACCCGGCCCCATTGATCCAGATCCCCTAGATCTTTAGCTTTAAAACCGGCTTGAAGCAATGTAATAGTTTTATTATCCAGCGCAAGGCCACTTGTTGAGAAGGAATTATCAGCCCTTTCTGACTGGAGAGCCATGATACCATCTGAGTTTCCGTTGCCCTTGGCTTCTCGCTTCAATAAGGCTCGAATGTATAAGGATTCCGCGGTAAAGGACATGAGCTGGAAGAATGCTGGGCTGGAATTTGACTCGGTTTCGACTGAAATGTCTGCATTCAAACTCAGCATGCTGCTTAGCCTGGAATTAAAAAAGGAAATTAAAAATTCCCGATCCAAACACCTTCCATTTATCATCTTTAATTTAGCAGCATTGACACTTTGGGAAAGCACGTCGCCCAAAATATTAGGCATATTATAATTTAATCACGTTCATATCAGATTTGACTAACCAGTACCTGAAGCATAAACCTTGTATATAGAGCTTGATGGCTATCTCGTGTTTCTTAACTTAAATGAGAAAATTGGATTATTGTTTAACACATTGTTATAGCGTGTTAAATGATTATTATGCACCCCAAACTCCAAACCAATCCAATACAAAACTCACAGATGGCTAAAATGTCACACGAAAAAGGATAATAAAAACTCTATTGACACTTAAGAACAGGGTAATAACCTCATGCTAACTCCTCCATGATCAGGCAGGAGCAGGAGCACTTATCAGCTCAGCATTTGCAAACCAAATAGCTACATCCATGTGCAAAGAATAGGAAAATAAATTGAACGTCTATAGTTCCCAACTGGCTTTAGCTTCAACTTGTCTTCTGTTTGATGAAAATAAAAGTTGAGGCTGAGATGACTATATATTGTTAATTGAAATGAAGCTATCTTATTTTCAGACAATAATTTTCCAACCTAAATATTTTACTGTTCTATGAGAGCAAGAAGGGATGCCGTTGCTTTTTCTAACGAATTTAAACAAATTTATATCGGAGTAGTCTGAAATCAAAGTACTCAAAGTACAGCTATTTGAGCCGATAAATTTCTGAACGAAAACGTAGGAAAAGGGAAAAAAATTGACCTTAGATTAATCGGCCGCTCTTGGTTTCGAACGTATGCCAATAAAATTGTGCTCGTAACCAAAGTCAAGTGACATTGTGAAACAGTAGTTCATGTTTTTTTACAGTCTACAAAGGAAAGAAAATGACTCAGAATGATAAAATTTTCCGTTATATTTAATTCGAATTTCGAAAGTAATAGAATACACAGATATTCCAGTTGATTCTCAAACCCCCTGAAAACTCGAATTTGAATTGCAAGTCTCTAACGGGGGATATTGGGTCAAATATTTATATATCCTGGAGTATTACTTAAACCTAAACACGAAAGCCACGGATTTAAGTACATATTAACTATTTTTGTATACCTTGGCACACGCTGGTCCGCATACTGGCCATCTGCACTTCGTGCAGGCATTACTCTCCGCCATTTGTTTACAACAAGAGAGACAAATCATCCGCCACTGCTGCTGTTGTGCTTGATTCTGAGCATATGGCCCTCCATTTTCACAGATGTCCGGCGGAGGTGGAAGCCGTGGTCCATAGACGTAGGGTCTCTCTTCCAGAATGATGGAACCCGCTTTGAGCTTACGGGAAGCGACGACATGGCGATTCAACTCCGAATTTGTCTTGAGTGTGTAAGCAGAGCAATTGGCTCGGTGCCGACGCCAGTCTTCTTTTTGATGTACTGTGGAACAATAGGAGACGCTATGGCATGCTTGGCACTTCTTATTGGCCTCGTTGCCGCAAATTGGACAGAGCGATGCGGAAGACAGGGTTGGAGCAGACATTTCTGTATGATCGATATTGTATAATGATATACTTTTATTACCCACAGAACACAGAAAAAGTCAATTTAATTCTCGTATATTGAGTTCAAACTTTTACACACACGTTATTATCCTGAAATGCTGCCAGCTGCCACTCACTCGCTGTACCTGGTGCAAGAATGCGTCTCCACCTCCACCACTCACTCCAGGCAATTTCGTTGAACCAGAATGTGAAATGCAAACTCAATAACTAACTGGCGACAATAACAATAATAGATTACGTAGAGCGATAATAGCCTTGGTCACTCGACTTGAAGACCTTCACGCACAGTACTGACCAATTTAACACCTAAGGCAAAATCCATTTAACGCCAATTAGACAAGCATTGGTCAGCTATGGGCATGGCTTCCGTCCATCCTTATTAGCAATCGTGGCGATGACAACAGCAGCGCAGCGGTGCGATGATGGCGTGACGTGAGCGAGAAGGGTTTATTCCACGTACGTACTAGGCAGTTCCTCACCGGCGTGGCGGCGGCGTAGCAGTGAAAAAGTGACACACAAATTCGTAATGTTTCTAATGATGCTACTGAACTGATAGCAATGACGTGTCGTACACTTGCACACACGGGAGTCGGTATAAAACCGCAGCTGCAACTAATCGGGTATATCTAATCCATGGTGACTTCTGCTAATAATAGTTTTTTGTCCGATGACTTTAGCGTACGACTAAATCTGTACACCACTACTGTTCTGTAAAAGTCTTCCATCGCCTAACCTAAACCTTTGTCCAATTGGACTGTACACGAAGCAGAATCCCTATGCAGAATCCAGGTGTGCAGAATTGGTGTATTTCTTCAATGTTAACTGTTAAGACAAGACCAAAATAAATTTAGCTAGTCCTGACCCTGACCAACACACAGGCTTTATCGACTGATTTCGCATAACACCGAAGCACTACTTTGTACGTGGCGTGGGCGGAAGTCAATACAGTTGGAGATAAGTTAGCTTGGCTCGGACGCATGAACCAAGAAGGGTAGACTGCATATTAGGCATTATGATGATTACTTTACGACGATTGTAGGAAAACCTGGGGACTTAATAAATACCGCTAGCCGTTTTCCCACGTTCACGGTTATCCTGCCAATATTCAGCTGAGCACAAAGCTTCGGGACTGAAGATGTTTAACTACTGGATGAGTCAATCGCGTTACAATGTATATACGGTAACAGGCACGGCTAAACTACATAGCTGAGCGTAATATAACAACCAAGCAACAATATTATTAGAGCCAGATTTAGGCCGTGGCCGTACTGTGCCAAAAAGGAACCTCCCGAGTCTCTTACGTCGGCCGTAATAAAAGCATTGCAGTATAGGCAGCATAGCCGAATATTCTGCGACGTTTTTTGCGTTTTCTCCTAAAAATAGATGAGGCTTCCTTCGTTCATTTTCAAGCGGCCACTCCGCCCAGAGACAATCAAATCCATTTAGAGCATTCTATTTTTTATTCATACGCTGGGGTTGTTATTGCCAATTTATATTCTACGCGTATAGATACTATGACTATGCTTTCCAAAGTCCTCCAGTCAGATCAGAAAAATTGTCTACGTGAATGCTCTCTTTTCTCTTTGTCGAATAGCTTATGTTTGAGCCAATCATCGTAATTAATTAGGACGAAACGCAAATACAAAAGGTTGTGGTATGTGGTTACCTATACTTTATTTTTAGGCATACTTTCTCATTGATTTTATACTCTATTGAATATAAAGCTTTCTAGAACGTCATGGAATTCCAGCCTCGACAAAGCACCTATCCTGTCGAAATAGAATTAATGGCATTTTTGGTTGAACTAAACCTCTCTCATCAAAATGTAATGCATCAATTTGGGTCGATAATTTTGTTTTTATAGCGAAAGTGTTTTGAATACCGATTTTTGATCCAAGGTAGAAGGTAGGTACCCTGACAAATTAAACCGAAAAGTACATACTATATGTATATACGCGGAGAGAGCAGGTAAAATAAAATATGAGGGTAGAAATTTAAACTGAAGAAAGTGAAATTGAAGTAGACCATTATAATAAAACACAAGTTACACTACTTTGGTAATTGGTAATACTGTTGGTATTACCGCTTCAAATTAAATTAAATTATTCCAAGCTTCTATACCATTTTCATTTTAGGTTTTCAAGTACTGCCTACTTATTTTGCTAACCTTGTTAGCACTTTCTTTAAAAAAAATTGCATGCAATTTCACACCGCACAAAAGCAAAGCACGCAACACGAACACCATGCACTTTCTTTATTTTTTGTAAGGTTTCACTTTATTATTGTTTAGTGCTCGAATCATTTTTTGTGTAGACGAAGTGTCTTAAAAAATGGAATAAAAAAGAGAACATTAAATACTTGATAAACCATAAGATGGTTCTTACGTAAGCGTACTTGCGGTCTTAAAATAACGGCGGTCATTATATGTATTTTAGTATAGGCATGAAAGAAACCAAGGTCAATGTTGCAATTTGTGATTGTGAAAAAAAGTATACCTAATTTAATTTTTGGGAATTCCACAAACTAGTTATTTAGTATTTATGGTAAAATATTATTAAGCGGTAACTGTTTGGCTTAATTTAATTACTTCCTTTAGGAACTTCACGTGATCAGTGGAATTGAAGCACATCAAGAAGCAATCGCCGATAATATTACATGTTTTAAAGCCGCAATGCACCTGTTTGCGATATCAGTAGTACGGGGAATCTCAAATTCAATTTCACAACTCAAATTCAACGGGATAATTCAGCACAGCGCAAGCCATACGGCTACGCCTGTAATAAAATACACTTTTTTAATAGGGTAGTAATTAAGCTCATCGCAGGAATACCACTTTTACAGCCAACAGACAGACGCATTTTTAACCTAATAAAAATAAATATTTAGTAAAATGCAAATTCACACGGGTGATGGATTAAATTACAAGTTGGCTGTAAAAGTTAGTAATTCTGCTGTAAATACATTACTTCGGCCGTGAGAAGAGAAATAATATTCCCGCTTTATAATATAATATTTATTACAGCGTCGATGGTCGATGCTATTGCTTTAAAGATGGATGCTTTCGAAATGCCGTCGTTTGCATAAATTAATCTAACTTCAATTATTATCGAGATGAGACTACTGAATAGATAGGAATAGCATAAAACTACATACCGTAAATAAATCTATTGGTATTTTCAAATATTTTTCCGGAACAAGTTTAACCTTTTTTATAGATTTCATTTAAATCAGTCGATTGACTTCAATCGACGACGCTCAAGCTCAAAGCGCCACTATCTATAAGATGCCAACCTTCGACAAGGAGCGGGACTATGTAGGATATTTAAAAATGGTTTGTCTGCTTGCTGGACATTATTGCCTGTTTTTGGTCTGACTGAATTGAAAGTGTTTCAAAATTCCCAATGACTTTATTGACGACTGGTTATTATTAACTTATTATTAATCAATCACTGACTGGAAGTCCATATCTAGAAGTCTTCTTGCCACAATAGGCTCTCAGCTGAGCCGTAACTTCACCGCACCGTCAACCGTTTAGAAGACAACAATTTAATTTACAACAAGCGACTAGAGCCGGCAGACATTTTGTACCCTCCGTCCTCCGTCAACCGTAAGTTGTAAGTTTATTGCACGCCTGTCACCAGTTTGTTTCACCAGTATAGACTTTCATGTCATGGAACACTAGAGATTAAGCATTGAACTTGGAATGTTGATGTTCCTAGCCATGGACATGACATGGCACGCTCTTGGACTTTACTGGATACAGTATTAATTGTACCACTGTATTTTTTTTTAAACAGTTAACAGTGTGATTCAATTCTATATGAAGATTCTGCACATTTATCTCAACACTCAGTAACTGTTTACCCGTCGTTGCTCGATTATTACGAAGAATTAAGCCATTAAGAAAATACCAGGATCATGGGAGCTGAAGCTACTGAAGCACAGGATGAATCTCCAGAGATTAAATGCTTAATATGTCTTGATCTCATCGGAAAAAACCATCTGCAGCTTATTCCAGATTTAGTCGCGTCATTTGTAACATATTCAAAGCGTTTCGAGTCAGACAAGCACAAGCAGACTTTTAAAGAAATACCCCAAGATATACTTACTAAAGGAATGGAAAATGGGTTCTATTGCAATCGGTGTTACGATCAACTCGATGAACTCAATTTTCTTCAGCATAAACTTAAGACACTTCAGAAAAACCTTGCTACATTGGGATCCACCATTGAGGAACAGTTAGTCACATCTTATTGCAAGGAATTTACTCCTGATTCTCTGGATCAATCTGAAGCTCGTGCTGTAAAAGCTCTAAGAAAGCAGTTTTACAAAGGTAATTTATTTTATTTCATGCGATTAAAGAATTTACAATAAATTGGAAATTGGAATGGATCCGTGGTGAGTTATTTGGACTTATGAAATAATGATTGCACCATTTAAATAAATTTTGAATGTGTATTTTACACTCTCTTTGCAGTAAGCTTGAGTGCTTCTCAAAAATTGGAAGTCGAATTTAAACCGAATAATATTGAGGACGGATCCGATTTCGAAGCCAAGGACGTCGGTATTGATGACGAGGACGCCTTTGATGACAATTATGTTCCAGACGACGATTTTGCTCCATCAGGCTCCGATGATGAAGATAAACCCGGAGGTGCTACTAGCCGAAAAGCTGTGAAGAAACCTGAGCGCCGGCAGAGGAGTAATGAAGTTGCAATTTGTGATTCTTTGATTTATTTATGTCAATCCATGTTACTGATGATCAGTTTTTCTTGTATGGTTAAATAGAATCTCTACGTGAAACAAGAAAATCTGTCAAGCAGGAACATGCCACTCCAGGTCCCGCAACTAGGAGTTCAGGGCGAGGAAAGAAAACGAAGCTTCCGAATTCTTCATTGCCTGACCACGAAGAAAAGTTGAAACAGAAGACGACAGTCCCGTTGGTTCCGCTAGATGAAATCCATCTCAAGAGCATTAATCCTAAACGAAAATCTCAATTAAAAAGAATGCTATCAAAAGTTGCAAGAATGCACCCTAAAGAGACGTCGTCGGTAGCTCGGAACGACTTTGACTGTGAAAAATGTTGCGCTACCTTCAAGAAGGGAAGTCATCTCCGCGGGCATATCGCGAAAGTCCATTCCTCGGGTGACTTTGCATGCTTAGATTGTTCTGGAACTTTCAATTTTGCCCGGAATTTGAAACTCCACATTGACCTGTATCATCAAAAACCTTCAGAAGAAAATCCAATTAAACGCAGAAAACCCGCTGGAGAGAAGAATATATGTTGTCCAGCTTGCCCTGTTCGATTTACTCAAATCAGCCACTACAAATCTCACGTCAACAAAAAGCATAAAGATGAAGCTCCCAAAATGCTATTTTCTTGTCCTGTCTGCCCGGATAAGTATTACCTGACTCAAGAACTGCTCAATACACATTTAAACAACAAGCACACTGTTTTTACCAAGGTGAAGAAGCACATTTGTAAGACATGTGGCCGAGCGTTCCTCAAAAGAAGTGATTTAGAAAATCATTTCACAACTCACAGTGAAGGTAATTTGACGTCCTAAGGCTTATGCTCAATCTTACTATAATATTTCACTGACTACCCTACTGAAATTAGGGAAGCGGTAGGTATGAAAAGGTCGATTCTTAAACTGATACTGTCCACTGCAGTTATGAACAGTAGTATACAGTGAATATTTTTAATATAAGCGAATGTAGTGTAATAGAAGTACAAGTAATATGCTAATCCTGTGCTCTCTTTCTTGTAGTGCGTCGATTCGTTTGCGACCTATGCGGGGCAGCTACTAAACGTTCTCAAGAATTAATACGCCACCAGAAAGTAGCTCATAGTTCAGAACGACCATTTGCCTGCGAAGAGTGTGGACATCGATGCTCCTATAAATGGCAGCTGGAATTACACAAAAAGATTCACCTGAGTGAAAAAGATTACAAGTGTCCCGAAGAAGGATGTAATAAAATGTTCCGATTTTCTAGCAATTTGAGGCAACACATGATGCATCATAAGGTTAGTAATATGGTTTTTTTTTTCATCTCTGAAGTAGCTAGTCCGAGGACATGTTTCCCAATAATTATATTTGTATTCGGTTGACTCATTCAGGGTATCAGGTACGTTTGCCAATTTTGTGGAGAAAGTTACAGCCGAACTTCGTATTTGAAGAAGCATGTGCAAAGCGTTCATGTCGGGAAGAAATTGGGAGCAATTCAGATCGAATACCCAAAGCTGAGCACCACTCAAAACGATGACGGTGTTATCCCTGAAGTAGCTGTGCCTGAAATCATTACTGGTGATAAAGATCAGGACAATGACGGGCAAGAAAACAATGTCGAGCGAGAAGGAGAAGGTACAGATTACGAAATGACCGAGGTCGTCGAAGAAGCTGTAGTGTATGAAGATGTCGACATTGACGCCGATACGGAAGTTGTAGGGAACACGCTTTCTCCTAACCAGCCACCACCGCCACCCCGTTCAGCAATTGAATATTGTACTGTTCCCAGTGAAGATCCACAGACCACTACTGGCTATTATTTGATAACGGAGTAGTAGTTAATTTTTATTTTTTCATGCCTTTATAAATGACAAATTTCCTTTGAATTCTCTGGCACTTCCATTCCATCTTGTAAACGACTCTCAGATCGTAATGGGCTAAATATGCTATTAATATGTAGACTTTTTATACACGTTAATACATTAGTGAATTCATCCTCGTTTTTAGACATGATGACTGGCATATAAACTCAGTTTTAAAGAAATCAGCAATTCAAGCTTATCCTGTCGTTTACATTTTTTCTGTACACTTTTATTCGCCGTAGAGAGGCAGGGCAGGTATAGAATATCTGTTGCTATCTTGACCCTCACTTTCGACAAAATCGCATTACAAACCTTACACCTATTAGTACTCATATATATTCATTTAGCATGTCCTTTAAAGTTTATTAGCGTGTCACATGGCCCTAGCTAAGTATTTTGGATGCCCTTATACCAGTCGCTAATTAATTCAGGAAAATATAGCAATCAACGCTATGTTTAGATTTGTTTTAGGATCCACGCCTAAAGTACAGTGATAGTGAGTATACTCATCTTCAGTTCAGTACACGTCGTAAGTACTCAAGATATGAATTTGAACGTGGATTAAAAATAATTTTACAAGATACACATTTAAGCTTCGTATTGTGTGACGTTTTAAATATTTCTTGTATCTATCGCTATCCTAATATTATCGTATTTAAGTATGTATAAATATGGCATTAGCACTTTACACAGCGAAATAGGTATATTCTGATCTGCTAAAAAAGCACATCGTCAATGTCAAGTTGACTCGAGTCAACCAAGACTAATAAAATGCATGCTAATTGAAGCTGTCATAAATTCCTGCATTGGGTCGCATGGCCCATTACTTCGAGGTTTATGCGTTTTTAGTTAGGTAGGTACCAAAGACAATGAACGTTTGAATTATTTCACCTTGAGTTAAATTCGGTAGACAAATTAAATACACCCCTCTACCGGTACCAGAACCAGAACGAACTATTCATTACCAACCCTACTCAATTTAAGAAATAAAAGAAACAGCTAGAATTTACATTTTTAGATTCTGGTGGTCAGAGGAAGCTAAATAATTAGGTTCTCAGGTTTAACTTATTATTAATGCAATATTAGGATTTGATTATTTCTAAAGCACTATAGAAGAACCTTGACCACAGGGTTGTTTTTAATGTTCCAAAAGTACAAATATTCCCCGGATAACCACGCCAAAAATAATCTCCGGATAACAACGCCTCATAAATTTTATATTGGATAATCGAATTAGCTATCCAAAAATCCCAATCCAACAACAAATATTGCGACATCACCAGTTGGCTAAACAAGGAAACGATCGATGACAATATTAGCAATTACTTTCGAAGAGTTACGGAAGTACGAACTTCCGGCTGACATAGTGCCCAGAGTATTGTTTATAAGGGTGTGGAGTTTGGGCGCATATGATAATCAAGTAGCAGGGTTGGTCAAGAGGAATAATATTAATAATACAGGACATGCAAGTATGCAAGCCTAATTATGGTTTGTTGACGCCGGGCAAACAAGTTTTTTAAGACTTGAAGACGTGGAGCATTATCTTTCTGTTGCGTAAAGAAAAGGTAACAAATTGATAGACATTAAGTAATTTCAGAAAAATTTTATATATCAAAATAAATAAAAGCTTATTTTGACATTTTGTGTTGGGCGTAGTTATTAAAGATGACAGGCCAGACAACAGAAGAAACAGTGCCCAATGAAGAACCCATCAGAACAGAAGCCTTTCACTTTTATCACAAGCTTTATTTTATTACACGAAACACGACAACAATGCCGTGAAGCACATGTTCGCCAAAATATCATCCCTACGTTTATCTTCTTCCTCCCTCGGCCCTAATGATAAAAATTTTGGGAGACGCTGCTGACTGACTGACTTGAGTGCTCTATGCATGACGAATCCCCCAAACCTTGGCCCATTTGATTTACGTCCATTATGTAAAGGTGAGCTTAAAGTATTTATTCACATTTCTTTGCGAAAGGTGTAAAATTGTAAACAGTGACAAGTGACAAGTCCTCCCAGAATTGGTGGAATTAATTTTGAAGCCCTCGCAAAGCTATATATTCCTGCTCAACACCGAGCGCTTTGCCCAATACCAACCAAGCTGTCATTGTGAATCTTTAAAAGTTCTTTGGAAACTTTTGCGGCGATAGTTTAGTCCTTAATTATCACTCACCATGCAGGCTTTCAGACTTCTTTTCGTGACCCTGTGCGTACTCCTCGGCCTTTTCCTCGTCTGCGAAGCTCAGCGAAATGTTCGAACAGGACAACGATATGCTTTTGGAGAGGACACGAGCGAAGGTCAATACTCAAAATTCAATGGTCCAGTAAGAGGTCTTCCAGCTGGACACGGCGGCGGAAAGTGGGGTAAGTATAGGCTCGGGTTTCTTGGAAAAACATAATTTAACTCTGGTAAATAAGCTTGTGCTCTTCCTGCATTTTGCAAACATTTTGCTTTCAGGATAAAGACTTTAAGCCCAAGTTTTAAATGTTGGAATTATAAATATTTTGTCTAACATTTAATCCATACAAATTATGTGCAACTTTAGCATAAGTCTTTTCGCACAATTTGCCTGACAGTTAGTTTTACTGCAACGTAGGTATTGGCTTGATTTGTGTAACGTAACGTCACGAAACTGTTAGCATTTTGCTATTGTCTCACTCAAGTTTCTGAACTTACTTAAAAACGTTTATTGCAATAAGCATAGGCAACATTTGTGTTACAAACGAAACTTAAAATACGCTAGAAAATAAATCAATGCGATTGCTGGAATTTAGTTCCTTTTTTTTCACTGATTCGGTTTTATTTAATTTACGACTCTCAGCTCAACTCCGACTTGCAATTGCAACTTGAAACCTTATGTTTCTGCCGGTGCCTTTGCCTTGCATTTTTGCAAAAGTACATTATAAGATACGTTTCTTTTTGCAAATGCTTAAATCGTAAAGAATCCGGTAAATAAGACGCAGCGGTTTAAAAATGTATTTTCGCATTTTTAAACTTTCTCTCATTGCATTCTGAATTTAGCCAAGCAAATGCAAAACCATTTCTTGAAAGATTTGAGTTCAACAGTAACGCATTTTAATTTCTAATGTTTTCTTTCAGGAGCTGCTGACTGCTTACTCTGCCCTGGTGGACAACGACGTGGTCGTTAAGTAAAAGCCACTGTCCTTTCTTCTGGTCCTGCCTGTTTCAAACAAGAAGAAGCATGTTGTTCAACCATCCTCGACTCCTACTTGAAAGTTTTACCAATTTACCATTAACCGTTTTGTTCTACTGACTTGAGTGAAATCAAAGATGGAGATGTTTTGTTTGTGATGACAGTCATTTAATATCATAGTCGCATCGGAATTGGAGCAAAACGTTTTGGAATCAATTGTAAATCATAATCCACATTAGCAATCTACATACAATGCACACTTAAATACATAATTACCAGCGAATTTGCTCAATGTCAAAATTAAAGTCTACCTACTAAGATTTTGAACTTATTTCGACGCATTTAATTGGTTCCATCCTGACTAAATCTCAGGAAGAGATGTTTTCTTGAAAACTTATCCGTCAGCTTCAGTTTATATAATCTGATAAGATTGTCTTCGTACGTTCCATGGGGTTTTAGTCTTTCTACGTGTGTTTTTTTCTTCCCCTTTTTTCTAAAGCTAGTCGCCTTATTCTTATTTCCAGCGACATGTTTGTACTGAGCAGTAAAGCTACAAATTGGTCCAGAAGCTAAGCAAAATATTCAAGAAAGTTGAAATTTCGAGCCTGAGGCGATATAATTTTACCGATAACAATAAATACATCATTTCTCATTTTCCGGTTTTCGACCTCAAAATTTTACTAGATGACACTTCAAAATCGTGAACAGTGAGACCTTTCTCGGGCTTTAATACCCTTTTCCGAAAAGTTTTCCTGGTCACACTTCACCTCACACTCATCAGCATTCACAAAGAAATCAGGAGGGATAGGTACGCGCGGCGGCGACCCACTTAGGCAAAGTTAGATTTGATTTTGGTATGTGCATTATAGATGTATTTTCTGAATATGCTGATGGTATGCAAGCAATGCAATTTGCAGCTGCTCTTCCAATTTTCAATAAAGAAAGTGTAATTCGAATAAGCCATTCACGAATTTTTCCACTTTACCTTATTGCCCAGTGACGTGTTTATGTGTTATTTTATTAGCACGTGGTACATAGGTACTTCATGGCCAAGAAGATAAATCGCCTACGCATTCGCAAGTTGCATTCGAATCGAAACAGTTGTCTCGTCGCGTCGTCAGACGACGAAACCGACAATCGAATCATTTTCCTATTCCTACTGAAAGATGAGAGGAGGAAGCAACGACAAGCCGATTATTTCTGCTTCTAATGAGACAGGAGGAGATGCGAAGATCTTCCATGCTCCACGATGCCCCATAATAATGTTTTTCTCATTCTTCCTTTTCGGTTTTAGGCAGCTTCTACTTTTGCGCATGTATCCCTCCCATTCCGACTTGCGAATCGATGATTTTTCCTATACAATTTACAGGCAACTAAGAATTGGCGTGGAAAACTATTGGCTAAGGGAAGCCTTACATAAAATACGCCACCACTGCGTTGCATGCTTTCCTTTGATACAGATGAGTAGGCTACCGGGACCCTACAGAAGAATTACCGAGCAAGTATTTGCGGACTGGATATTCGCATTTTGTATTGTCTATTTTTTATGTATTACCTCTACCAAGTCTATTCTCCCCGGTGCCTGTAATAATAAAAAAAAATCATAATTGAGTTGGACATTGCACATTATCACTAAACTTATCAGCAGGGCCCATTGCGCCCTAGGCGGACAAGTGCTCATGGCGCCCTTGTGTTAGTAGAAAAACGTAAATTATCAGAACCCTTATCTTCACTCCACGCATTCTCGATGTAACACTGTCGTTTAGAGGTAGATCCAAATGCGTAAAACTGTAAGATATCTATTATTTTTCAACTAATGTAGTGAAAGCATCAGCATCGGTAAGTACTCCAGCCTAGCCAATTGCAATTTTCGGTGAAATCGAGCTTTGAAATTAATTCTAACGTTCTCAAGTGATATTTTACGCACAAAATGAACAAAATGGTATACGGTCTGAATTTTTATTTCGGATTATCATTTATCATACACAGTTCATTAGTTTGGTAGATGCTGAAAAAAATTTGTAATGAAGTATAAAACAGTAAAATAAAGGAAAGCGCCTAAAACTAATAATTTTGGTTAATTAAACTCGTTGTCCTAAAGCATGTCCCCGAAGTAGCCGTACAAAAACTAAAAGTGGAACAGTAAATCGGCTATACGTAACCAAGACCGCGCAGATACACTCATACAAAGCTCAAATCATCAGTTTTCGACTGTAAAATTTTCGCTTTCCTAAGCAGTTCTGTACGGAAATAACAGGGT
>VNWX01001412.1:0-15269 GCA_009869905.1 Ceratophysella communis | reverse complement strand
ATGAGATTTCGTACACACAACACTGGATTCAGGTGTGTGCGGGGAGTTTTGTTGAAATCCAGACGTGTGTGTGCGGGAAAGCAGGAGTGTGTGTTTGGAATAATTCAATTTCCAGGGTTGAGTGTTTGAATTCCAGTTGGCAACATATCTCCCCTCATATCAGAGCTCATTTGTTAGTTTCACTGAAGCTCGGTTCGTTACCCGGGCGCCTAGTTGAATAGTTGATTGATGAAAGGAATACGTGGGAGCATTTATCAGTTGACTCTTTCATCTTTCATATTCCATGTTATCGTGACTGAATATGCAAAATCACATGCTTTTTCAAATATTTTACGTTCACCCTGACATTTTCATTTCAAGTTTGTATTGAAAATCAGAATCTTCGAATCCGCACGTCGGCGTCGAGATTCTATAGCTTTGATATTCAGAAAGCATATTTTGCAAATTTGAATTGAAAAAATTGCTTTTACATTCAATTTATAACTGATAGAAACAGTAAATACGTGTGAAAGCTTATTTCGGGAACATGGTTCGTATTGAATGACATCTTATTTGGAAATGTTGGCCATTCTCAAGCCCAAGCACATATGACCACGACTAGTACTGGGTGTGTATCATAATAAGTTTCGACCGTTTTAGAAGCTGGTGATTTCCGGCGAATCGCCTATGTTTATATATGGTATCATAAAATTTCGCATTTCTGATTTAAAAAAAAAGATTTTGTATTCAAACTTTTATACAAACGTGAAAGCTATTCCCGGAATAAGTGAAAGTAGGTATATGCGTGGTTTTGTACAGGTAAAAGGCTCCTTAGCTTAAGTTAAGGTGTAAGAAGATGAGGGTTGTTTGGTGGATTATTGTTGCTCGAATGAACAAGTAGAACATACTTACTATGAAAACTTGTGTGTTAGCTACGCAACATTTTATGTACCAGCGTTGAATGCGTATTTTTCAATTTCTCTGTTGTCAATGGGAGGCTTATAGCACCACCGCTTCGAGGTATTTTATTCACTTTTATTCACCGTAATTACTCTGGCAGTCTCAGATGAGAGCATATACTTTGTAATATGAGTCAGTCTCACAGCAACCACAGCTTAGACAGGCTTGTTTTGATGGTTTAGCGACGTTTCATCTGAATTGATTCGTAGAATTAGCTTTATTAGAATTTTTTTGCTCTAGAAACCGGAAAATAAAATGCTTAGAAATACTATTTTAAGACTACTGGCTGTCGTCGATCAGTTTTTCGTTGGAAATTTCATTTTAATATAATACTGTTAGCGAACGCGTTGGTATAAAAAAAATCAGTATTTAGGTGATTTGTGGGTAACGACAATATTGTACCGTAATATTAGGATAAGAGCCGGGTTTCGAATAAGAGCTGGGTCTTGAATAGTAGCCGGGTCTCTTAAATGAATTTTACGGTATGTAGATTCTTCCTGGACGAAATGACGGCGCACTCTACTGACTCTCCATCTCCACTAGAGTGGGTGTGGGTGGTAAAATAAACCAACAACTTACACTAGACCAAGTCAAGGCAGGAAGCATGTAAACGAAGCTCTGTTAATACAATTGATGATGATTACTTGCTAGGATTTTTACTGTAAATAGAAAATGGGACTGGTTTGAATGAATGTTCACTTTCACTGTAAAGAAGAATAAGTAGTATTTGCATTCCAGGACGAATTGCCTAATAAAGTTTTTTTGCCCGACTCGACGAAAGCAAGACTAAAGTTTTTGTTGCAGAAAGAAATGCTATCCAATCCTGTCTAAGCCGAATCCAACTGTTCCAGTAATTTGAACCCATAGTCTTTGCAAAAAAAAACTATAACTCATCCTGTACAGCGCTCCTTTTTTCTGTCTCACTGACTTTCTCTTTCTCCGCCTCTTCGAGATAAGAAGTTGGAGCTAGGATTCCGGCTTGTTTGTCCATGAGTCGCATTTGACAGCTCAGTGCTCTTACTCTCTGTACGCTCGTGGAATGAAGAAAGCAGGCAGTGTAATAATCCGGACTTAATGACTATCTGCATGAGCACAACTGGGTCCAGCCGGCAGGCTTCTGGTTATTATTTCCATTTTTTTCATGCTCCTGTCTTATTTTATTTCTCTGCTACGTACGGATTTATTTGGTTCATTCATATGGACTTGGGTAAAGTTCATAAACCTTGTATAGAAATAGAGTCCCTGAGGAGAGAGTAATAGGGATTCTACTGTTCCGTCGTCATTTGAAAGGAAAGTCGGACTGAGAGCCAAAGCGGGTCTTGTTGCTCGAGGGATTAGCTGAGAAGAAAGTGAAACGAAATTTAATAACCTGTTGGCTTGATCTGATAGCAGTTGTTAGTGTGCAGTAAAAAACTCATTCAAGCCTGAAATTTGTCCTGAAAAGTATTATGGAGTCCCTGAAGACGAGCTCCGTTTCTGCTGGTGAGACCAAGGGTTTAATTGAATCAAATTATGCCATACACGAACCCTTAGGGGCATTTCAGTCAGAGGCTAGACTAAATAAGGATTTTGCAATGAACCTACTGTTACCCGGCGAGTTGAAGAGTTCAATGGCGATTTTATGAAACGGAAGCTGTCAGACTCAAGTGGTCAAGGCTACAGCTAGAACACAGAACAATGAGAGCTAGTCTCTGCTCATATCAGTAACAGAAACAAGAGCCCTTTGACTTGACGTTTTGAATAGCATAAATACTCTGATGCTTTGTATAGGTAGTAAGTAGTAATGCATGGCGTTGTGCTCCTTAGCAAAACATTTGCTACAATTCATTTTCTCAAAAGTAGGGACGAGAGTTACTTAATTTATGATTTTTGTACCGTGACCTTTTAGACTCTCATCAAAGGTCGATTTACGCTGATTCAAGCCTTCTGGGCTCAAATATTCAATATTGCATTAAATGTAATAACTTGGGGATACAAGGAATTAGAGCCTAATAAATGTTCACCAAATCACCTGCATGTTTTTATGTGTTAAGGTATTTAGGTCAGTGATAGATGATACACTTGAGACGAGAGCTCAAGGAATAAGGTAACTTAGGTGACGTGACACGCTTCAATTGACGAATTGACCTCGAACGCTCCTGGTAGCCTGAATTCCTAGTTCCCATTCGTTGATCTCCCCGCCTTATTGCGAAGCTTTGAAGATCCGGACCCTGCCTAAGAACATGTGTAGAGCATCTAATGTCAGAAACAAGTTTGTGTTTTCATCTTTCCATTTTCCCTGTGTTCTTGGCTGTGGGAAAATGTTGTGAAGATGAGGGAGTATTAGGTCGAGAAAGAGAGTGAAAGTAAGGAATGTAGCTCCTTTCTCCGGTGCACAAAGCAAAGGGAAAGATAAAGGCGAGCAAGGGACATTATAATCATTTTCGTATACACTGAGCCCAGGCTGGTCGGGCACACAATGGGCAGGCGGGTGTGGGTATCTGGTTTTGCCTTGGCTGAGTCCCACTTTCGCCCGCCCCCTCCCGCCGGGGCTCAGGCACTGAGAATGACTCTCTTTCGGCCTGACTCGGAACCAGCTCTCGCGCGTTACCTTTGACATTTTCTGCTACCCAACTATCTCCTACTCAACTGGAGCTTCTTAAAGGAGAGATGAAGGGGGAAAAACCCCTGTCCGCTCTCCAGTCCTGCCAACAACCCAGCCCAACTACCAGTAGTACGCGCTGCTGGAAACATGTGGTCTAGCCTAGTGCCCGGGTCTCCGTCGTGCCTCCTGCTATTAGAACACGAGTAGCACAGCAGCCCCATGCCAGCTTCAGCAATTCATGGACAATTCCTACTTATTTCTTCATGTTTCTTGACTGTAATACAAACGCCGTTTTTAATCGTACTTATCGCTGTTTACTCATAATGGAGAAAGCACACAAGTATGGCTACTTGTAGGGCTAATTAAAATTTCAGAGCAAAGGCCTTTAAAAGGGTTTCGGGCGTCAATGCTGGCTAAATATCTGCATCTCTGCCCAAAATGTGTACAAGTTGTACAATTATTCAGAAGAGATCTGTCGCTCGAGCAGAGCTACGTTTGAGTGTGTCAATACGAATCATCTCAAACGCCGAAGCACCCATGTCAGTCCGTAGTTTGAGCAAGCCAACTGGCTTTCCCTCCCTCAACTTTCTAACCGAGTTCGGGTATTGCGTATATAGAGCAAAGCTCCAGTCAGCTCCACGTTTAGTAGGCTGCTGGCAGGAGGCAGAGAGTGAAAACAGACGAGATCCCCAGGCTCTACTCCGAACGTGTGTGCACTGGGATGCTTTAATTACAATAACAGACTAAAGGGTCCGCCCAGGCCTTTTAACCAACTTCCTATCCGAGTGCCAAGACTGCAATTAGCTCAGACTCAGCAGACTCTCAGTGAAGGTGTTGAGAGTTAGAACTCAGCAGTTGCTCATTTCCGCCCAATTTTTGACGAGATCTGAAGTGACAGTTTGACACTTGTGGAGTGGAGTCTTTTGCCCAGGTACTTGAGTCACAACTCTGCTTTCACCTTTCACGTCTTCCCTGTAATAATAGCATAGTGGGTTAGTGGGTATGGTCAGACAACACTACCTCTGCGTTTTTATAGCTTTCACACAACTGAAATTGTTCAATAACTTCCGCTATTTTCTTTAATAGCGTTTTAATGACTTGGGACTCTCCTGCCTGGGTCCCAAGCCTAATAAGCAGTGATTTCCCGTTGTAAATAAATATAAGAGTGAAGAAATACGTGGGGGGATACGGCTAAGAGCTATAGCGGTAGTGGTAGTTAGCATTGGAGAATTTAGTTAAATGCCAATTTCTGAACTTCATAGTCTGCTCTCGAATTCACGGATTGGAAAGCTGAGCGACCCGCAATGCCTGTAAAGTTATCGAAAGCAAGGCATAGAAAAAACCCCGAGTGCAAAATTGAATTTGTCGCTCGTGAGGCATAATCCAATTTGATGAGAATTATTTATACGGATGCTAGATAGAGAAATTCGCATGTGTATCTAGCTTATCAGACTGAGGAAGCGGTAGAAGGACATCGGATAGGCGTTCAAGAGGACGCACAGGCTCAATTTGTTGACTCTTGTAAGGTCTCTCTATTTCTATGGTATACTTGTCTGTTAGGTCCTGCCGAAAATTAAACAGAAATTTTAGTGGCATACTGTGCTGATATGTATTGTAATTGAATAGTATGCTTCAAAGCAGATTTCAGAGACACATGCAATTGTCAGGTGCTGTGGCGATTTTTAATCGTAAACCACGTTGAGTTTCTGAAATCCATAATCTGTCTGACCGAGATCCTTCTCAAAAGGCGAGTGACCTATACATAATGTCAGTAAGAACTACCGCGCTCCTAATTAGCATTCAATTCGACAAAATTAATGAGAAGTGAAAGGGCTAAAAAAATTTGCAGGGCTGTTTAGGAAAGGAATGATGGTCATCTTGGTTGAGGTTTACTGATAAGCCTGATTGCACAAATGTTAATGTGCTAACTTGCACTCTCCTTCCTCATACTATCAGTAATTAGAGCTACAAATCGAGGAGTCAAAACTAGAAGCTATCGAAAAGATTCGCATCGCACCACTTGATTGCCGCTTTTTAAAAATTATGTGTTAAAATGATTTTAAAATGCTGGGCACCTTTCTAATGCAGCAGAAATATATTTATGTTATGGTAGGGTGATGTGAAACCTCGTTACTCGTGCACTGATCGCTGACTATCAGGCCAGCTTCTAACGGTTAATTGTTTGTTTTTCTCCAGGAACCTCGAGATGAATGCTCGGACCTGGTGAAAGTCTACCTGTTATAGTACATAGCTCAATCGGGAGAAAGTGAAGACTCCGACGCACTCACTAATTTTCCTATTGAGTTGAAGTGACTGGATGATTAGCAGGTTTCATCTTCAGCTTGAAGCCGGAGTGGTGGGGTGTTGCATTGACTGGAGTGATTAGTGGTTTGTGTCTCAGACCACTTCCGCCGTAATTGCTGGAGTGGGAGCTGAGTTGAGTGTTGTCTGGGTGTGCTTTCAGTTAGTTCCGTGCCGAAGTCGTGCTTCTTCTGTTTAAGTCGCCAAATGAGAATTCGAGACGAAAGACTAGAGCAGGATGCTTGTCAAAGAATACCGGATTCCTCTCCCGCTCACGGTCGAGGAGTATCGAATTGCTCAACTCTACATGATTGCCGTGAGTCTCAATCACTTCATTTCCTCTCTCTCTCTCTCATTCCACACCTCATCCAATCAAACCACACTTTGATCTCCTCTGTTCGGAAGATTGCTCAATAAAACCAAATCTTCCACAGACCTTTTCGCTGTTACCGTTTTCCATTTAAATAGCTACGCAATTTCAATTCTGCGACAACTAATAACCAGTAGAAAAACGAGCTCGCACAATCGAATTAATTGAAAACCGATTAATCAACGATTTCTGTAACGTAAAACTAAAATAAATAGGAGTTTCTATGTAGGGGCCGACGCTATTGAAATTGAAACCCTGAGCTAAATATGCAAAGCAACTTTTGTAGTTCCCTTCATAATGAAAATGGGAAAGTTGCATTTGAATGCGACCCTCTTTTGTTCGTGCTAAATACTTTAGGGAAAAGTGTATCCCGGAAATTTGAGATTAGAACCTTGAAGAAATTAAAAGAAGGATTTTGCATAATCCATTCCATACATGCTTCCAAGATTAAGAAGCTGCTAATGATATACTGTATTATAAGGATGTTATCACTCTCAAAGTTTTCAGTAAGCTATGAACTACATGCGAAATTAGCATTTGATTAAAAGTTCAGAGCCGGACTCCGGAAGCTTCCTTTTAGGTTTTTGATCCTAATTGCAATTTGCTTAAGTTTTTCTTGTCTTTGCTTTCCCTTTAGAAAAAGTCTCGAGAAGAGACGAAAGGGGCTGGCAGCGGAGTTGAGATAATCGTAAATGAGCCGTATGAAGATGGGCCTGGCCCAGGTCCACGCGGTCAATTCACTCACAAGATTTATCATATTGGAAGTCATCTTCCGAGCTGGTTCAAGAGCTTACTTCCCAAGTCAGCCCTCACTGTTGAGGAAGAGGCCTGGAATGCATATCCTTACACCAAGACCCGATACACTTGTCCCTTTGTTCAGCGCTTCTCCCTTGAGATCGAGACCTACTACTGTGATGACGTGGGACATCAGGAAAATGTTTTCAAGCTGGCGGGCTCCGACCTCCGGAACCGAGTCATCGGTAAGAACCCTCTTCACACTCTCTCTCTCTGGCCATGTTTGTTGGGGCTTTGTTGAAGCTGGACTGCGGTTCTGTTTTCCACTCAGCAGTCAGAATCTCTCAGTCAAACTGCTTTGCTATTCAGTGGTAGGCGTCAAGTGACGACAAGAGTGGTACTTGATCCAGGACAACTCGTCCGGCTCGAGTGTCGGGCTGCGCAAAGGGGTTGAAGGGCTCCAGGACGACTCACTAGAGTCAGCTCCGTTGAGTGAACAAAAACGTTGTAACTCATGGGTAAAATGTCGACTACTTTTTAATGTTACCCTCGGATTTTGAATCTACAGATTTTGACCTGTGATTTTAATACGAGTACTAGAAAGCTTGGCCTGGTTCGAATAGGAACATTACATATCTTAAAATCCTCACGAAGTTCATTCATTTGTCACTCACGGCGTTAAATTAATTTCGAATAGTTAAGTAAGGGCCCGATTTTTAGTTTAAATTGCGTGTGGAATCACCCAAAACTCGGAAAATTGCAGGCAGAATCCTTTATCAAGTACAGAACCAAGTCCCTTTTGGTGGCTAGACTCAAATTTCAACAAAGCAACGTATTTGCTATTCCATTGCTTACTGAGACCGAGTAAGCTGAGAGGAAATGAAGGTATTTCACCCCTATTCACACTCTTCATTTCGTTCTGCGGAGACCGACGTCATGGACGACGGCATGATCGGAATTTGAACGCTCGCTATATTGTAGTTGCGTCAACTCCGAAATTGGGATAAGACTTGAAGATATGGAATCGTTGTTCTTCTGGGTCAGCTTGAACCCTTTTCACTTTTGAGTGAAAGAGTTTTTTCGTAGCAAATACTCGTCTCCCACTCGCTTTGAAGATGATTTCGGAAAAGGTTAAATTAAATGTTTTCAGAGTTCAAGGGTCTAGGTTAGGTGGAAGATCGGCTTTAGCTGCGTACCGCTCTGCTGTAGATGGGGAATTCCATAAATTAGAAAACACTGATTCCAATGCTGCTGTTCGCTTGAAACTTGTCTTGAATCCCTAATCTCGCCACTACTAATCTCAAACAAACCTAACAAAGCGCGGTTGATCCTTGGGGGACTTGGGGAACTCCGCGTTCACATTATTCGCACTCGATTCGGCATTGGTTTGCTAAGTTATCTGTTATTTATTTTTGAAATTGTTAAATCAGTGTTAAGTTTATCCAAACTCTGTGCTAGGTAAGCTCCTATCTAGAGCGTAGTTTAGTATCTAAAGTTGCATCTAGCGTAAAGCTGGTGGTAAGTGCGTGGTGAATTAGGGTTTTTATTGAGTCAAAATCCCGAAGCCCGATTAAGCTTTAAGCTATAGCCGCAATTCCAGATGTGGTTCTGGCTCTGGTGTCTTTTTTTATGCCGAATGTGCTTTAATCCGTTTAACGCCAATGCCGATCGGCGTTGAATGCGAAAGCTCGAACAAACTCATGTATAAACATTAGAAATCGAGTGAAAGCAGTGAGAGATGATGGACGTGAAGTAGACAGGCGACTGAAACTGACAGTTTTTGAACGGAGATAAAGTGACATTGAGTGTCAGAGGTGTTTGTAAGTATTAGAGACAGGGTTTGCTATTGTTAGTGCGACAGAGACAATGGCTCCAGGTAGAGCTCTTGTCCATTTGCCTCATGTATTTCCAACTCTCAATTTTTCCTCTGACAGATGTAATTGACGTCGTAAAAGATCAACTGCATGGAGCAGACTACGTGCGGGAGGAGGATCCGCGGATTTTCTACTCACAAAAAACTGGGCGAGGTCCATTGACTGAGGGCTGGAAGGACGAATACTGGCAAGAGTGCAAGGTAAGCTCACATTTCCCAGCTTATGCTTTCTTTCTTGTACCATCGCAAAACCCAAAGCTACAGCTAAAGCTACAGCGAATCTCCGAGCTTCAATTTATCTTACCAGTTAAAATGGTTACCAATTAAGCAGATTCTGGCCTGATTCAGTCAGATTGAAGCTTGTGTACGAACTTCCTTGCCTCTGAATGCATACAAACGTATTGAAATGTTGTAAACGAGGTCTGAATAAATTCCACTGTAGCCTATACCCAAGATGTTAATGTGGCCCAATCCCAATAGTTTTATAAATGAGTACCCTTTGCCCTTTTCTAGTTAAACGTGAGCACTCGAGCCGAGGCCAGGCATGTAACCAGTCGAGGGACTGGGGACACACTTGACGGCCATATAATTAAAAGCGGAGCTCTAGGGCTGAGGACTAATGTTCTATAGAATCCATTCAGAAGGCTTCTGGGCGAAATTCCGGGTTCATCTCCAAAGCCTGCTGTCTCCAGTCCAGGATCCAATTGACTCCCATAATTCCCTTCACTGCTACTGTCGCTTCTGGACTAGGCAATAGGAAAAGAGCGAAACGCGACAATTTGGCACGGACATCTAAGTCAAGCACAGAATTTTTTAACTCTGCCATTATGTAATTTAATGCGATGGCCGTAGTCCAGCCCTGTTAGGTTAGACCAGTGGATTTATCTACAAATTTTTAAACCAGCTCAAAGCTAATTAAGCTGAACTGCGGAAAGTCAAGCTTTTTATTGTGTCATAATACCCATATCCAAAGTATGGCGAAACGAAGCGCAGTTTATCTCGTTGGTCGGCTCCTGCTGGTTAAAATGAGGATGATTATTGGAGACATTTCGAGTAACGGAGATGAACACAGTTCTATTTTATTTTCACCCGGTTATATTAAGGACTTTCCGAGCGGCCTGCTATCCACTGGCTACAGTATTGACTATAAACCCTAGATTTTATTTTTATTTTGAGCCTTCTCCTCTCCTTAGCTACCACACACATGCTTGCTATTGATCGCCCAAATTGTCCAAGAAATAAAAGCCTTGAAATACTTTCTCTACGTTCATTTCAGCGTATTGACATGACATGTCATTGAGCTCAAGAGCAGAGTCATGTCATCTGTCCTCGCCAGTAATGCAATATGCAATGCTCTGAGCCATTCCATTATATCCTGTCGCATGTCCACTGACACCACTTACCTCCCGCCCAATAATGCAGTGGTAACTTAACTGAAATCCAATTTTGGAAATGAGACAGGCAGGCCGAATGAATAGCGAATAGCTTCACTTTCTTTGTAAGTCAAGCAGAGTTTACGATGGATACTTTCACTTTCCAAGAGTAATTGATGGATTTCTGTGCATGTTTAGCTGAGATTTGAGTCTAATGATATTACTGCATGAGATTTTGGGGACTCCAAGAGGAACTGCTGGAAAATTCGTTGCCTTAAAATTAAATTGAATTGCAAGGTTAGCGTATGGGAAGGCAGAAGGTATAAACTTTTTTATAGCCCAAGATAAAAAATAATACATATCTAGGAGAAACAGGTAGTAAATCAATTTACTGTACCGAAGCCGCTCGCTCATAAATGCTAACGAAATTACACGGAATTTACTATCTAATCGAACACAGCGGTGGTACTTTCTCGGGATCGCATATTCCAAAGTGTATATCCGCCTATAAAGTATCCGTGCCAGTTCTACACAACGGTTATGCTATTATATTATTTATAATAGTCACATTCTGCCTTTTCCCCACCGAAGAAATGCCCATAACTTTCACTGGCTTTCACCGAGGGCAATTTCGTCCCAATGATCATTGACCGCTCTGAGCTAGACCAAAGGCTATAACGGCTCAATACGTTTTACAGCAAGAAAAGTCTGTACTTGACCTGTATTTGATTTTAAATTTCAGGATAAAGTGATGCCACTCCCGAATGGGAAAGCTGTGATGTGTGCCTACAAGCTCTGCCGAGTTGAGTTTCACTACTGGGGAATGCAGAGCAAGATTGAAAAGTTCATCCATGATGTTGGTAAGTTGCTGATGTGATTTCGCTCTAATATGTACATAATTTACAAACATATACGACAGCGCACCGGGACAAGTTTAGGGAAACTCATTTACTGAATTTGGTAAATATTACCTGCCTGTTATAGCTGCAAGTTCCTTACTGGGCTTCCTTTGAAGCCCTGAAACCGGCAGCAGTGTTTACCGATCTTCTTAGCGTTCTCCTAGTTTAGTTGAAGTGATTTGATTTGAGAGAAATTGAAAACAGTAAAATTAAAATTGAGCGTATTTTGTTTATTATTAAATTTTTATTCAGACTTGGCTCAGGTTTCATAGTCGGAAACTCTCCGTTAGTCGCATTGGAGGTTTTTAGAGGTTCAAAATATTAACAAGTTAGTATATTAATATAGCTCTGAAAGTTCGCCTAAGCGCCATAATTTGATAATTTTTGCTCGTCTTCATTAGCCCGTAATTGGGGAAGATATTGAGCTTTTTTAAGCAAAAAATCAGGGTTGCGTCTGCAATACTTTGCTGCAGGATTAGATCGAAAAATGGGTAAAACTTTAAATAAATTCATGTACTTTCATCTTTCAAGTGTTGGCTCAAAGCATTTCTGTAAGGTTGAAGTACATTAATTTTCATAGGTGACAGGAATACGATGGTTTAGAAATGGAAACTCTCAAAGCAATACATTAGATTGATCAAATAACGACACGGTGGAAGCTGAAGTCAATTATTTTCAGCTTGAAGTCGGGCATATTAATAAAAGGGTCTTGCAGACGTTGAGAGAAAGCATAGCACAACGCAATTTGCGGTATTTTCTTTGTGTCTCCGTGCTCAATGGGTTGTGTCATTTTCAGGAAAAAGTGCACGTTTTTGGTGAAGCCGGAGTTATTACATCTCGCATGAGACCCTAAGTTGTAGTTTATAGTCCCATTAGAGCTCTGTGCTCTATATTATTATACAAATTGAGTCGGGTGCAACGTGAGGAGTCCGGGAGCCAGAGGATCATTATTTGAGTGCTTTGATGTTTGGGAGATAGACAGAGAAAGCCCACCTTGACTCAACACGTGAGCTTTGAGAAAGAAAGCAGCGCCTGTTCTACTTTTCTCCTGATGCTCGGGGCCTCTTCCTCTTCTTTTGTTCATAATTAGAGTTCATGAAATGACGTCAATGCGATTACCGTGCATTAGGCCAGATGAAAAAGATGGAATCATACACCGCACTTTTCCTCCATTGTGGCCAGCCCACAACCCAAAAACTAATCTCGGGCTTCTGGAAAACCTCAACCCCCAACCACGTCTACTTTACTTTCATTTGTACTCAGGCTAATCCTGAGCTCCTACCGGTGCGGTTGGCATTTTTTCTTGATTAATTTTCCTCGAATCCTAGCTGTGTTTTGGTACATTTTGACAGGCTTCCTGGTATTTTGTTTCCTCGAATTAATTGGCTGGTGCTTCTAGCATTTCTATAATGATTGTTGTTAGTAATATGATCCGTTTATTGTAAGGTCTCTAATTTGGCCCTGTTAAAATCTTTTAGCTGAAGAAATTTAAGATTTTTTAAATGTTCCCACAGGCGATGGTTAAAATTTTTTAGCGCTGCACAGCCAGATTATTCGCTTGGGTACGTTACGCAGTTTTTCTTCTGTTGAAATTGAAACTCAAATAAAATTAATTTATAGAAGAAATGTATCCACGGAGAATTCCCCGCAGTCCTCGTTTTCCTTCATATTTTTATCGAAAAAATTCACCAGAGCGAGTTACATAGATAAATAGATCTCAATAACCTAAGAAGCGTGGGTTGAAAGCTGAAATTGAAAATGTATCTTGTAGGCAGATGGTTCGATAGATTGGGACTTGAGGTCAGATGCTAGCTTGAGATTGGTCGTTTATTAAAGTTTCTACAGTAGCTCTTCTTCCATTCAATGCAGCATAACTTTGAAACGATGATGGTCCGTTCTGACTTGAGGCATAAAATGCTCGAGATAAGAACTAGAAGAAACTTTGAATAGATACAGGGCAAGGCAAGAAGCTAAGCGAAGCGAGGTTTTAGGTTTGGAATTTTCATCAATTAATTAAGGCTTTCTTGAAATAGCTAAGTATTTGAGAATTTGAGATCGGAGAGGCAAGACTTGAAGCCATGGCTTAGCTCGCCCACTTGAGACGAGCACTTTCTCGGGATCTTCAATGAAAGAAAGTATATGGCAGTAGTGCAGAGATCTTGAGGAGAAATGCCTTTGGCTCGATATGCAGTCGTGAAGTGATGCAGAAGGAGATGTAGAGACAAAGTTACGAGTTTTTCTCAACTTTTCTCTCAAAATGGTAATGTGGACGGAGTGAGTGAGCTAAGCTCCTTTCTGTCGACTTTCCTCGCCGCCCTCGTCCCTTCCATCACAACTGTCACACTCAAATTAATACATTGTAGGTAGTCACAATTATATGTGAACACTTTGCGTCAGCCGTCTCAAGATTTCTCAGAAGTCCTTCAGCTCTCCAAGTAACTCAGCTCCAGTACTCTATTGTATACTGTCACACTCAAATTAATACATTGTAGGTAGTCACAATTATATGTGAACACTTTGCGTCAGCCGTCTCAAGATTTCTCAGAAGTCCTTCAGCTCTCCAAGTAACTCAAGCTCCAGTAGTCTATTGTATATTGGACCCAGAATCTAATTTCCTTTCTCTCGTCTCTGAATCCAAGATTGGAAGACTTGAATCAACTTTTCGTATAATAGATTTTTTCTTTGATTTTGAAATTCAAATACACAACTTATTTCATTTCTTCGGAATCTAATATCCGTGATTTAGTTTCATGAGTGGGAATTGAGACAGACGCCACTCGACAACTGTATTATTATATTGAGCACGTCAAGAAAGCAAAAAACTTGAATTTACCACAATAACAACTAATCAAATTTGTTCTGGTTGACCTAGCCCTAAGAAAGACGATGCTCCGAGCTCATCGCCAAGCCTGGGCCTGGCAGGACGAGTGGTTTGGCCTAACTATGGAGGACATCCGAGAAATTGAGCGAGAGACACAAGAGGCGCTCAAGAAGAAGATGGCGGTTCCGGAGCGAGAGGAAGGAGAAGAAGAAGAAGATGGTGCAATGTGCTCTTCAGCTGGGTCATCAAACGGTGGGGGTGGGGACAGTGTCCTCGAGGCGACGGGCTACTCCAAGAAAGGAACTGCTACCTACGGCTCGCATCCTCATCTTACTCGCACTTCCTATTCCCAGTCATCAACTGAACGAGAGGGATCTTCAGAAGTTCAGGTCCAAGTCAGCGACCTAAGCGACAGTTCGAAGGGTCGACAGGGGTCCGAAGAAACACCGTCGAGCAGTTCCCGTGCCTCAGCCGGAACTGTAACCATGGACAAGGGTCCTCACTGGACAAGAACTGGGTCGAAGGTGACGCTTATCTCTCCTAGTGCCGCTTCCTCAAACAGCTTCGATCTCCTGGCTACTCTTCGCATGGAGAGCATCATGCGGAAGGACTCTGATTCTGGGAGTGAAGAAGAGTTTTTCGACTGCCAAGGTAAGCGCCCATTCCGTCAACTTTTTCCCGTAAGCCTCTTTACTCTTTTCCAACTAAACTTTGGATTGAAGAATATATGGGCCATAAGACTTAGGCCGTACGGGTCCAGGTCTAGCTAAATCTAGCTAGTGAAATCCCCTATGTCAATTCAAGCCATAGGACATTATTCGGGGATAGGCATGCACAGGATCCGTTTATGATGGACAAAGGTTGCTGTTTAAATAAGCTCTATTTTGTCCGTATATGGTCCCTCTCCAATACGCCTGACCTCCACCATGTGTTCTCGGAATTTCCGATCCCGCGTCTGAAACTCCATGGAAAAATTGGGCTAAGGAACGTTATTTGGAACCCAAGAAAAGTGTTTGGCTGGAGTCTGTGAAGAGATAGGGTTTCCGAATTTCCATATCTAGTTGATAAATCAATGAGACTGCTCCTCAATCAATTTCCATTACTATTCCCACACGTCGCATTAATAATAGAGCGGCACTTGGTGAGTTGGCTTGAAGCCGGAGTTGAAGGAGTCATTTACATTCTGGCTTCTCGAACTCGAACTCCAGGTCTCTCTATCACCTCACTATGCAAAGCAGGAACCGGGTTTCTAAATAAACTGGGCTTCAAACAAAACTTCCAAAAAGGAAGACCCGGATTTCTTCACGTCTCACGTCTTATTGTTCGGCAAAGGCACATTGCACGATGGAAATGCAACGTATTTTAATGCAGGTC